>JAHZNB010003189.1:0-15516 GCA_027744295.1 Callyntrura guangdongensis | reverse complement strand
GGCAACTTCGATGGTTGTAGTTTCACTAGACGCTGCTGCTGTTGTAATTTCAGTTGAGGCAACTTCGATGGTTGTAGTTTCACTAGACGCTGCTGCTGTTGTGGTTTCAGTTGAGGCAACTTCGGTGGTTGTAGTTTCACTTGGCACAGCTTCAGTGGTTACACTTTCACTTGGACTAGCTTCGACAGTTGTACTTGCTTCTGTTGAGCTTTCCTTTGTTACCGTACCGCTGACCGTGGTTTCACCAGTCACTACTTCAGTCGTTTCATTGGCAGGCGTCTCGATTGTCGTAGACTCTGATAAGGTTGTCTCGCTTACCTCCGACTCTGCTTTCTTTGCTCGTCCAGCAGAGGCTTTTGCATCGCTCACAACTTTTACGGCATCATTTCTCGAATTTTCCGCGACCTTTGCTTCTCCCTTTGCCTGATCAGCCTCTTTTTGTCCAGCCTTTGCCTCTACACTCGCCAATTCAGCTTCCTTTTCTCCAGCCTTAACTTCATTTGCAGCATTTTCCACCTCTTCCTCTCCGTGTTCCCGTCTTAGCCTCGTCCTGCCCATCATACTTGACGAACTATCATCAACGAAATTTACCACATGATGATGATGACACTCACTAGGAATCGGAGCAAGACACTTTTTCCCATCAACGACTGGTGTTCCGTTCACCCCTGGAAAAACAATGGATATTACAGCCACCCCCAATAAACTTAAATATAAGGTAGTCTTCATCTTTCAAGCGCTTTCCAGAAACAGCGCAGTGTCGTAACTCCAGATCGTGATGGACCATTAACTACTCCGTCCTTTACTATTAATGTCCGCGTTCTCTTTTTATACTGCATTTCCAACGTACGCTTAGATTACCAGCTATGATCATAATTTACGAAACTTAATGCATTATTACTAATTACTGAAATGTCTATCACTAACTGCCACTGTCAATGTCAGAAACAATATTTTTTGTCGTGCGTTGAAATTGCATTCAAGTCATTAAGTTGGTTAAAGTTTCTGCTTTGTAGATGTTCATGTTCAGTACGCAATGCACAAGTTCAAGTTCACTTAATTAGTCATTAATGAGCTAATTATCGTACTATGACGTTGACCATGAAACAATCAGAGCGAATACATGTGCAACGATTTACGGACAATAATGGGACAATCTAGTGTATATCCAAAATTCACGTCTTGTTGATCATTACATGCTATGTAATTGATAACGTCAAATTGTCGTGCAAGCAAATCTAATGTCGTGGAAACTTTTAAAATATCCTTTAAAATGTCGTACAACTTGAATTTCACAGCCCAATATCTTACAAGGCAAGAAACCAATCTGGTTCTAGAAAAACATGTAAACCCACTAAATCTTAGTACAGTAAAATAATAAGCCTTCGTATGAGTAATCCTTTTCTCTCCTTATCAAAATTCTTCCAATGGCATTTCTCTTAAGCTGCTTATTTTGCGGCAGTTCCTCTTCCTCATCTCGGCACACCCTTTCATCCTCTCCTAACTTAAAGCGGTCCGTTGTACAAGCTGCTACGATCAACAATTTTGCGAAACTCTTTGAAGACCTCAAATGTCCTGTCTGCTTTAACGTATGTGTGCCACCAATACATAACTGTGTAAACGGGCACATAATTTGCAATGCTTGTCGTCAAAAAGGTCATGTCACCATGTGCCCTACCTGTCGTCAAAGTCTAAGTTTCGGTGCCCGCAACAGATTTGCAGAGAGATTCGTGGTAGATTATGCCCAGCAATGTTGTTACGCCAGTCAAGGTTGCGAGCATCTTCGGTTGAAAGGGTGCAACATGAAGCCTCACGAAGAAAAGTGCATGTTTCGTCCCATTAAATGCATTGTTGGCACTTGTGGATTGCACATCCCATACAAGAACTTTTTGGCCCACTTGGACTGTGGCCACAAAGCCAGTGGCACCGACAGACTTCCCACCCTTGTCCAATTTAAGTACAACCCCAAAACCAGTGGTTACCCCAAATGGCTGCCCTACTATATCCAAGCGTATGATAATATTTACTATGTGATGCTGCAACGAGTAGGAAAATGTTATTGGGTGTGGGTTTACAGCCAGCTTTCAAAGGAGGCGGATGACTTGGAGTACACCTACAACGCTTATATAAAGTTAAAGCATCCAGAAAAGAAAATTTCGGTGGCGTGGCACGGTCCGGTGTATTCCATTCGCACTCCATTTAAAACCATCAAGTCGGAAGGATGCGCTTTCACACTACCGAGCCCTCTCATTAAAAATTTTGCAATGCCACAAGGAATACTGAACTTTGCAGTTGATTTGAGAAAGGTTCCACGGCGCTCCCTAAAAGAGGTCAAGTTGCCAGGAGAAGGAGACTCTGAAACGGCTGTTGTATCTGGATCTCTTCCAACTGAGTATAACCGTCCCCCTTCCTTTTACGAACCAAATGCACACGCAAATGATCCATCAGCTCAACAGGAATATCCTTCTCATGATTCAGCCAGCCACCCACAAGGGTCACCAGACGAAAATGGAAACCACCTGAATTTGCTCTCGACCAATGAGCTTTCATATTTGGGGACCTCGCCATCGTCGAAACCGACTGATACACTGCACCAAGACGGTACAGTACCCAGAGTTAGACCACGGAGATCACCTAGAACAGCAGCCATTGGAATACCGAATTTAAGTATACACCAATATCCTCCAATTTCCCAAACTTCCACTGTCACCTCGTTTCTGGATACAACTCCATTGCCATCAGAACTGTTTGTGACAACAAGCAATGACGAGGGAGGGGATGGTGACGATGATCAATTTGGGGACAAAATTGCTGATAACATTTCGCCGATGGAAATTCAAAAAAATATTTTGCATTTTACACCTACTTAGACAGAAAGCGATGCTGACAAAAATAAATCAAAATGCTCGTGTATGTCATTGTCACTCTTCTTCTTTATTTATTTTCACCACGAACACAGAACACAAATTTTTTTGTGTAAAATGAACGATTCTTAAGAATCTTAGAATGAAAAAAACATGTCAACAATAATTATTCTATGCCTGTTCATGTGCGCCATCTTCTTAAACTCTACTCACGTTTTTGTTTTGAGAATCATTTCGTTTTGACACGAGACCTGACACGTCGATAGATAAATTACTATATAAATTAAATTACATTTACAATTGCTCATTTTAAATCTAAATAATAACAGTATTAATTAGCTACAAAATAAACAAAGTTTTGCTTCAGCACACTGTATATAATGATAGTTACAAGAATTATTTTTTTCACACACAGTATATAAAGCTGTGTCGACCATTTTATATCTTCAACAGAAATAACAGTATAGTGCCTATCATCACATTTAACATCCATCCATCCTCATACAAACACAAAGCATTCTCAAACATGCCTACTCATAAACAAAAGTTCATCCACTTTGGCAGGAGAACCAAAGGGTGGACAGTCATCTTCTTAATTAAACCAATAACAAACGGGAATAAATTTGCAAGATTATTTTGTTGACTGATCTATATAGTACAGCTCACTTTGCACGGTCATCACACGAACCATATTTTCTACCAGAATAGAATAGACTATTTCGTTGGATATTGGAGAACTTACATTAAAAATAGGTATTTTTGTTGTGCCCGCCCACCCATATCAATTTACAATTATAAAAAACTTCAAATTTGCGACATGCGCCCGTTACTTTTTAACTATTTAAGGAAATTCGGTGTATGATACACACAATCCATAAACAAGTAGTGCCTCAAGTGAAAACAAGGAAAATACAAACTAATAACAAAAATAGTAATACCCGATGGCTTTCCTAATTTCTAACAACAATAACTACAACTTCCCTCATTGAAATTGGCGAAGTTGTTTTCTCTTCGTACAAACGTCCGGTATTTACTTAATCAAGATGGTCGTCAACTGAGCTGGTAGTGTTTTTTTTTCGTTAATAGAAAATATATAGAGAAAAAAGGTTAAAGAAATCAAATAGTGTACTGTGTGTGTACCCTATTGTTAGATATACCATCTTTAAATAGAATTAATGGTGTTAAAGTTTAAACACCTATGTATTAATTTATTAACTATTATTTAATAGATATAGAAGTTATTTAATTTTTTAAAGGCGCTTTAGTGTTTTCTTTTTGTCCTTCCTAATTTTCGCTTTTTTCACTTGTGTCGTCGGTGATGTTTGTTGTTGGGTTGACTGGCTAGAGGGTTTTGCGTGGATTTCCGCCATTAGCGAAGCTCTCTGGAAAAACTCGTTATAATTTTCTAGCAGGAGCTTGCCTGCTTCTTCATTCAGGGCAGACTCGGGGTTCGGCTCGATTAGCAGACATTTGATTACCTGGTACAAGTGGCACAGTAATAGAGTTGGGGGAAAATTGACAAAACTGAACAGCAAATATCTTTAGTAATAACGTTGTAGATAAAAATATTACCAGCAAAAATGTATCAAACGGCTCATAGCACCTCATAGGAATACCATTTACAAAGCCTTTATCATTTCTTCACCTGGTCCATCAACAGTCGCTTGTATGTCAGTGATATCGTCATGATTAATATGCACTTGTATTCCTTCCGGGGGTTCTTGACACAGAGATACCACCTCCTTGGACACACTCCGTAGCACATGTGGAGGTAGATTCTCTGAATTAGAAATCTGTGCGAAAAGAACCCAATATGATAATACTAGAATGTGTTATTTACAAATAACCAAAAGCATACGTTATATTCAATATAGAAGTATGATATGGACTTACCGAGGACGCCATAATATTCATTTAAATAGAATAAGTTAATATCAACCCTTGACCGTTCACAAATTTATGTCTCTGCTACCTCCTGGTTGAGCACTTTACAAATTAAGGCAAGTATAAAAGGCGAACCAGTGTCGAAAATTACAATAAAAAACTGTAGCTGTAGTTTAATTTTGAATTTTTAGTAATAACAAACAACTGGAAATTTTTATTGACTCAATATTAAATCACAATAGATACCACTTGAACTACTTGTCTATTTATACTTAACCTTGCACCACCTTTTCATCATTATCATCTATTCCTTCTTATCCAAGCTGAACTTCCCCCAACACTCATCACAATACCCACTACCCCAGTTATAAAACGATCAATGGGTGCACCGAAATCTTCGTGAAGTGTCGTGTTACTAAAACAATTCCTTCTGTTTAACTTTTCAAAAAAATAATTAAAAACAATCCCTGTCACCTGCAAAAATTTCTCGTCGGGATGACGTGTTTTTCCGTTAACTTCCTTCAGTCTTCTACTTCTAATTTTACCTTGCCCTTTCTTCCTACAAGACAAGGTTCTCCTCTTTTGATACAAAACCTTTGGAGCCAGGTGTACGTCTTACTTACTCACAAGAATCAACTCACAGAAAAAACGTTCGATTTATTTATTTTTCCACATTTCCACCAACCAACCCAACATACAAACATTACAAGAGCGAAGAGGCTACCAGACAAAAATTACTCTCCTTTCCACATACACACAGGTAACTCACGGAAGAATCCCCAGAATCCTCATCAAAACAAGGTAACAGACATCAAGAAAAGAATCAGCGAGTCAACTATAATCACATAATCACATCCTCAACATCCTTGCTCGTTACTTCACTTCTTTTCACAGTTTAGTTGTGTGTGTAGTTCAGTGCTTATGAACTACGGATAGTACAAGTAAGTAAATACACACATACATATATACACACACACCAAAATATTCATCCAAAAATCCAACTTTTTTTGTTGGAATGAATGAAGTAAGAAGAGAGCTGTGAATGTGAGCTCTTACTTGTTCGATTTGTTGTGTGGATAAGCAAACAGCAAAACTTTTCTGTTTTGCATGGCTGCATAAACTTCCCTAGCCGACTTTACTAGCTGAACATGAGGAGAGGATCCGTTGTAATACTTGTAATAGTAATGAATGATATATGTAATTTACAGCGAGCTCTATGCACAGCACTGCGTTAGGCAAGTCATGATGATGATAAACCAACGACTACGACTACGCAATGCATACGGCAGACGGCACACAGTTCAATAAAAGTCAAACGAACTTTCAGGAAAACTACTAAAAAGCGAGCTGTAGATGCACACGAAGGCGCACAGACACAATGTACACAAACAAGTACAAGTGGTACGCACGCATAAAAGCAACGCATGGTAGTTTGCAATACTACTACATTGACTTGATTGTCCATATATTATTGACTTCAGTCTCTTCATGTCTTTCTTTTGTTGTCGTCTCATGATTTTATACCGTCAATTGCTTATGGAATTTTTAGGAAGCGTTCAATGGTAAATCGTTATTCAATAGTAGCACAAAATTCCATATCTATGATTGCGGTTACTAAATCGTAATTATATTGTAACAATTTACCTTTTGGCATTCGGATTCACCACCTACAACCTTTCTTGCATTGATAATTGAATGCTCCCATATCATAACGTCATCATCATCATCATAATTCAAACTCATACTAAATGGCTCAACACCTGACAGGGAGTATGAAACAAACGAAGAAAGAAATACCTACTTATGTTGTTGTCGTAATGTCGTATAGGTAAGGGAAATAAGGGAATACAAATACAATAGCAGATTTGAATACAACGATAGTAGTAATGTAATGGTATCCAACATGCTTTGTGCATGTGCGTTGTGTACACAATGCACTGCAAAAGTCTAATGGGCCATCAACCAATCTCCATGCACCCTTTATCATACACACAGATACGGTATACTCCATAGCTATAGGTATGGTCAGTTTCAAAAGTTGTGGTGGTAAAACACAAGTCGTCGTTTTCCTCGGTCTAGAGAACACATTATAATGATACTAGTTGTAGTTTATAGTATGTAGTACTTCTGTATGTAGTTCTTTTCATTAGTAAACGACAGTGCAGTTGGTCCGATGGTCGTTAACCACACTTACGGCGACATTTGTGGACATTGTGGAACTTCAGGGATAAAGAAGCAGTATTAACGAAGGTAGACCGCTGATAAGTGAATGATTTTGTTGAGTCGTTGTTGGGACTTGCTATTATTATTGGATTGTATGATTAATGATTATTAGCGTGACCGCATGTGTAGCGTGGTTCAAAGAATTGAATTAAAGCTATTAAGCCAGTTCCAGGCATAAAGTTTACAGACACAAGCAGGAGTAACCGGTGTAAAAATCATTGCTTGTTTAAAGTGCAATATAGTAACAGTTTAGTTTAACACAGTCAGTGTTCAGGTGAATCATGAGTCACCACAGGAATTCGGCTTTGTCTCGGGAAGTAAAGGAGGGACCCGAGCTTGTTCCTGTCATTCCCTGTGTCATAGGGAATTCTTTACTCAGGAGAGGAAGTTCAGGCTTGTCCTCTCTGTACGGAGCGTTTGATGTGGTATCATCTTCCTCAGGAAATGGAGGTTCTGGCATGTACCAATCATCGGGTACTAACACTAGCAATTTACGATCACCTATAGAATATTACCTTAGTGTTATTTGTCATGCATCAAAAGCATTGCATTTAAAGTACTAAAGTACGTTTTTTTTATTTTAATATTGCTTGCAGTGCGTCTATCCGTTCGATGAAACTAGTCCATACGACATACGATCTCGAAACCACAACAAAATCTGTATTGAAGGCACTCCAGCTCCTCGCGAAAATCCAGCAGACCTACTATTACGTTCTCGTTCTCCTGCAACATTGAAATCAAATGCGCTTCCTGGGACCTCTGCGGCCTCAGCTGAAATGAATCTGGAACCTTATAAACTTAATTCTAACTACGATCGGGCAGCTGTAGAACAGCACCTTCTTGAGTTTATGCAGACACCTGAGAAGTTGCGAGAACCAACTGTTGAGACGTTCCCTTTTATCGACACCGAAGCTTTGAAAGGAGTTATTGCTGGATTGAGTGCTATTGAAAAGGAAGAGGCACTTGAAGCTGCCTCTAGTTTAGATTGAGCACTGAGCACTCAACCGAAAAAAGTATTTTATGTTCACTTATATTAAATTACAAATTAATTCACTGAGTAGCTGATATAAATTTAAGACCTAGTTAACTATTTTTATACTGCAGCGACATGCATCTATTGCACCTACGAGACATGTCTAGTCTATACCAGTGATTTTTTTGTTTATGAAAGTTTAGTTAGAAGAATCCATATCCATAATATATGTATATGAATAAATTGATTTATGGAATTGTGTTTTAAGTATCATTACTCAATGAATTAAAGACTGATAACTAGTTTTGGTGATAGTGATGATGATGTAGTAAGATTTAAACAAATTATTGTTATAATAATATTACTAATATTTAATATTAACGTGATCCTGGAATTGTTACAAAACTGACTTGACTGTTTAAAATTCAGTTCGATGAAATAAAAAAAGCATTCAAACAAACATAATTTTTTCTTATTCCTTCCGTTCAAAAATGGTACAGTACAGTACAATACAAAATATGCTTTCTTTCTAATGCTATTAATATGAAACTCGCAAGTATTCTTATAAAAAATCAAATTGTATAGCTACAATATTTAGCTTCGCAGAATATACGTACATATGACATTACGCCTAGATTTTTGTAGGAATATAATGATAATTAAATAATTATGATTTATGAATAAGAAGACCAGATGCGTTTTCCTTATTATTCATAATAGTTCGTTTAACATAACATCAGAACAATAAAGAACGAGCAGTCTTACATTTCTTCGAGTAGTTGTAAAAATTGAAAAATGCGGGGCGGATATCATAGTTTTACGTATTGTATTAGCAGGTCACCAACATTAGCGTCGCCTCTATCATCAGCGTCCGCGGTTCAAACGGTACTTTACATTACTTTCTATGGAGTTTAACTCCATTCTGAGTAATAACTTGGTCAGGTGGTGATTGTAGGACCACATTGTTGTGCGAATGTTGGAGGTGCTGCTGCATGTGATGAAAGTTATTATTATGACCGTTGTAATGATTATTTATTGGTCCACCAACCCCAATCATTCCCCCGTGAGCCTTCATTCCCATAGGCGACATACCCATCCTCTGCCCTTGTCCACCTCCAGAATTATTATTTCCACTATAACCACCGCCAAGTGGTCTTTCTCCACGAGGTCCTCCCAACATCGGTCCTCCAGATCCTAATCCTTTACCACCGTCCGGTGAAGGCCCTGCCGAAGATGCCCCCCTTCCTCCCGACCCTCCACCACCCTGTGTACCTGGGCCGCCACCTCCTCCTGAACCACTGTCTGCCGCAGGATTGACAAAGGGCTCTTCGCTCATATTAGGCGTCTCCGTGAAGTGAAGACAAAAGTCACCCACCCTATAGATTTCCCCACCCTTGCCAATATATAGTGTCAGACTGTTTTTGAAAAGAGAAGCGTATGCCTGTTGAATGGAGAAGGAGAATAAGCGAAACATGAAGAAAGATGTAAATCATCAATGTCATCATCATAGATTATCATCAGCACATCTCTCCTATAAATGAAGCATCATCATCCATCATTCTCATCATCATTGTGTTGATTGTGGATCTCGTGATAACTTCATTTTATATAATTTTTATTGTGACCGTCGTCTGAAGAAAAAGGCGTGCGTCTATTTCATCATCAGACCATCATCATTATTCTATTCTTAGCAGACACTAGGCACCTTGTGAACTCGAATGATATCACCGGGTTGAAGAAGCGTTCCTGGCTCATCCCAAATTGAAAGGTTGACTGAACCCGTTCTGTCCGCCACACGGATGGATCTTACCTCATGCCCATCTTTGGTGGTACTAGGCTTGCCAATATCCAGCGTAATTAACACCATGGTCAGGTTTTTCAGTCCGGGACGCAAATCTTTCACTGGTACAATGGGCGGTGGGTCCATTTTTGTGGAGCGTTCACCCAAAATACCTAGGACCAATTCTTGTGAGTACAGTCGTTCCTTCACCCAGGACAAATCAGCCAAACCTTGAAATCCCTGAAATAGAAAAGTTGCAAGTCAAATTAACGAAACATCAGCTGACCCAATAATTATTGAAAAATGATCCGTGAACAGCGACTATTAAAACCGTTTTTACCTTTCGACGGGGATAGAAATTTTAAAATTTAATAAAAATGTCTTGGTAAATGTTCCTCTTACTGAACGTTTTGCTCTACTTTTCAAAAGAGGTTTAACTAATATCAAACTTAATTTTAATATATATTTTATATTATGTACGTCGAACAAGGGCAGTAATAAGTAAGAGCAACCACCTCAACACAAATACTATCAACATCAACCAAATTATACAATAGCTTGCTTGCACAATAAAAGACAACTTTGCTGGTTTGCCTTGCTTTTGTGTGGAGAGTGGAGACGTGAGAATGAGAATACTACTGAACTGAACTAAACACTTCTCCAATATATTATACCCTCTCTCGCTCTGCTCTGCAATTGATGAACAAGTGATATAACTTTAGTACAAGAACAAGAGCAGAGTGCAGAGAGCAGTTTATCTTTATCCCCCTTGAGCAGAGTGTAACTTTAAAGAAGAATGAAGAATATGAAGATTGAAGACGGTTACTTGCACTCATGGGAAAATGAATCGAAGAAAGATATACGTACACAAAGTTGCATGAGTGTTCAAGTATTCTCTTCTCATGTTGCATGATATTTTTACTATCTTCCAATTTTACGAATCAACACACTGCACTGTTGACTGTGTGCGTGAGCTGAAATAATATGAGAGGTAGAGAAACAAAGGATGACGCGAAAATGTAGATGCCTTATGCCACTGTTTGGACAACGTGCTGCATGGAAATCTTTTATGGATACAGAACGAAAATGTTCAGTGTAATGCAATTTGCCATTTTGATTAACAGCGTAATTACATTTACGGCTATTATCTCAAATGTTAAAGGTAGTAGTTTATGGTTGATATCAGGTTTCAAGAGGTTTCTAAGGGGTAATCAAAATCTCGAATGTACACTGACTGGACAGTAACATTGACGCTACCTTAGTCGATACAAACGTTTCTTTGTAATTTGTAAACGATTGAGGGCAAGGGCGTAGTTTGCTCAAGAATTTGGGGGAGACACAACATAAAAAATGCAATGATGGAAGGAAGGGGTTCGCGCGGAAAAAAATTCTGACGTAGTTCTTTAAAATGTTGATTTTAAGTACCGTTTGTGAAAAACTGAGGGTCAAAATATCGTAAAAATTACCATTTCGTTAACTTAAGTTATCGAAAATCTAAATTTTTGAGCGCAGCGCTAATATTTTTACCACAAACTGAACAAAAACTCATGAAACTAGTTAGAAAAGTTATTTTAAAAAAGTAACAAAGGTGCGCGAAGGCACCAAAAAAATTGCGAAAATTTAGAAAAATTGTTAAATTTTTTCTTGCACGTGACCTGGTGCCCCCTGACTACGCCAGTGATTGTGGGGAGTGAGATTTCCAAAACAAAAGAGATTTTGGAACCAAATCGGAACTCCCGTTTGCTGTGATACAACTAAAAAGTGTGTATTTACGTACATTTGACTTTCATTGATTCATTCAAAGCCGACTTTCATGTTATAGAAAGAAATCCAAAGAGCTTAACAAAATCACGACAGATTAGACATATTACGTAAGACCAAATACTTATATAATATTAGTTTAAGCAAACTTTGGGGGACCCTTTGATATTTTTTGCTATTTTTTTAATGATATTTTAACATTGGTGTGTGGGTTATGTTAACATGGTTGGGTAACCCAACTTGGGTTATGTCAACAAGGCTAGGCTATGTTAATGGCTAGGTTAGGTTTATGGTAACAAGGTTAGGTTATGGTAACAACGTTAGGTTGGGTTTACAAAGTTAGCCAAGGTTAATCTTGTAAATGTTAAGGTAAATCTTGTAATGTTAAGGTTAGGCAAAAGGTAAATCTCGTTAAAAATTAATAAATAAAATAAAATTTAAAAAAAATAGCAAATGATTCCCCCGCTGCATTTTTTAGCCTCAGTTGCAGTTGCTCTACCCGTTGAAATGCCTTCCTCTTTCGTTCAGCCATTCTCACTAAATACTAATAATACTCACTATATTCCAATTTTGTAAATTGACTTTACAAAATGAATGGATTTTCAGTGATTTGCTTGAGAAAGATCCAAATGTTGCTCGCTCTATCGCATTCCAGAATCCAATACTGGAGGTGGAGAGTTATTTTCTGTTATATGTATGCAATATTATATGATGCATGTATCTACCGTTGAAACCTGTTAATTGTTATTGTGAATAAATGAACGTGTAGGGGGAAGTAGTTTATTGAATTCGTTACCAATCTTTCCAATATTTTGCTTACTATCATGATATTTATTGACCAGCGAGCGGCTAATGAAGCAGGTACGATACATCATCTATTGTTAAAACCCCATTTTATACGCCAAAAGAACAATGAATTTTCATAAAATAAAATTGATACATAGATTGATTGATTTCTTTATTGTTTACTCCTTATGACGGGTATTCTGTGATTATTCTGTCCTCCTCTATGTTCTATTTCAACCAACATACAACAATAACTATATGCTGAGATAAGTTAAAATACTGACGATGATGAAATGACTGTACAGCTACTACAATAATGCATAATAATTAAGTAGGGTAGGTAGTAAATCCATTAGTTAGCAAGAGAAACCGCGAATCAGTCAATTTAGCATTGTTACATATTAAAGCTACCAAAAAATCCCCAATCAGACTATTGAAAACAATGTACCTACAACCTGTACAGTTGTATACATCAAGTATTCTANGTTAGCAAGAGAAACCGCGAATCAGTCAATTTAGTATTGTTACATATTAAAGCTACCAAAAAATCCCCAATCAGACTATTGAAAACAATGTACCTACAACCTATACAGTTGTATACATCAAGTATTCTATAATCAATTATTGTAAAATTCGCATATAACCCAGCCCATTCCCGTCATTAGAATTAACAAGGCGTCATAATAATATTTTATTTTACCATTAATTTACTATTTAATTTACTAACAGCATACAATTAAGTGCAACAGTCTTTTCACCCAACACAGTAGGTCGGGTAAAGCTGCAGCATGCTATTCTAATACTAACAACAGTACGAGAAAATTAAGTCAGTAGCACCAATTAAGGTTTGTATACGTGGTAAATGGACTCGGCAGATAAGGAAAAAATATTGATAAGTGCCTTTCAAAAACTTGCATTACCCTTATAATCATTTTTATAAAAACTATATAAAAATACAATTAATGGTGGTAAATAATTAATAATTGAGTCGTTTTTAACTAAATTTTAACTTTTTTCGTTGTGCTTATTGTTGTCTGATATGATTGCCTTTTTGCAGTATCTCTTGTGGAATTCCAGTCGCTCCTTTCGTATGTTTATGCCGCATTTACACAAAGTGAGTATCCTATTTCTGGGCGCATGTTTGGCAGTAAGGTGCTTATACAAAGCTTTCCTAGACTGAAATACCTTTGCAGGTCTGCAAGCGTCACACGTCACCGTCTTAGCCATAGACTTCTTTTTTACTGCTGGAGATGTGAATGAAGTCCTCAACCCCTTTTTACTACTTTTGATTGTCCCATTTATTCGTTTGCCTACTCCGTTTGTTACTGCAGTTGCAGACTTTGATCGTGGAGGGATTTTCACCGTGGGTCGCGTCTCCGTTGGCTTTCTTTTCTTGTGAGTTCTTTTATTTCCCTTCGCAACATACTTTCCTCTATACTCGGAACAAGCAGATTCTACAGAAGTGGTTGAAGTCGAATCAGACTCGGAATCACTGTGATTTCCCTTTTGATGCCCATTTACTGTCTGCGGTTTTCTGGAAATAATCTGAACGGGAGTGTTTATATGTCGATTACGTCGTATGAGCTCAACCAGCTCCCGAGAATACTTTGGTTCTTCCTTGTTTTCCAGCTTCCAGCGTGCCTTGGTTTCGTAGTCACCTTTAAGGCGCTCTGTATATATTATAAACGAAATTTTATTTAAGGTTGGCAACGCAAGAGTCCGTAGATCATTATACGTTTTTCTTCGAATCAATGACAAATTCAAGTTATCACTATAAAGTATTACCTTCAGCATCCATGCCCCTACATATCTTAAATAATTTTGTGAAATCTTTGATATAGTCATCCACGCCATTGTCAACGTTGCTTTCACCTTGATCGTGACCTTCAACAGGTTTCGTATCATCTCCCGTCACCTCTGTTGGTAGGGTCAAAAGAGATTCTTCTTTCTCAACGACTGCCTCCTCCTTGTGCTCCGATACTATCTCCTTTTGCTTCGAAAATGCCCTGGTTCTTCTTCTAGGCGGGATAACCCGTTTCTTTCGCGAGGAACGTAGTGGTTTCGGTGGCGGCGAAGGGGGTTTAGGTGGTACATATTTAGCTTTACTCCAAGCCAGGTAAACATCTAATAATCGGTAGAGTCATTGGTAGTGGTGTCCACGCGAATATTATCAGGCCGAGATCAGACTTTCTTTGTACAGGAGTAATATTTGCCCAATAATAAGGGGGCGGAGTATCATCGTCATCTTCATCACTATCGTCAGAGCCGTTTTGTTGGACTGGATATAAACGTTTGACTCGAACTTTTAAGTCCACCAACCACTTATCACCCTTATCCACACAAAACTTATTATCTTCATGATCCAGCAAGTACGGTGCATCTTGGGGTAATTCGAACACGAAATCCATTACCTCCGATATAAAGTTCCGGAATGGACGGAAGCTCTTGTGACACAGGATTTTTGGTTGTTTTAAGCAGTCCTGTAGGAAGCTCTTGACCGTTGCGTTTGGGATAGAGTCGTCGCTCTCAAAGTCAAAGAATGTTAGGAACCCTGATTCGGGTTCCTCTTGGAACTGAAAAAAGTCTCCAGTAGTAGCACTGTTGTCATTCTCTGGCTGTGTTGCCTCCACCTTGTCATCCATATCGCTGTCATCATTGCACAGGTCAATCACCTCAGCTACAACTTGTTCCTCCGATTTCGATTCCCCAGGTTCGCTCCCTCCTGTGCGCTTGCCTCTCTGCTGTTGCCTCGTAGTTCTTCGTGCAGCTGCCATCATTCCACTAAATCCAGACTTTCCATGCTATTTGTTCATCTGTTCCACAACAACAGTCTCAAAATGTCCCTGTTATTTTTTCATCATTGAACCATGTACGTATTTGTCAGACACAAGATGCCATTTAACTTTTTGACTCTTTAAAAATCCTTACTTTTTGTCCAGCAATCTAGCTAGAATCAACCAGTCAGTAAAAAAAACTCCAGGTGAGATGCTTAAACTTTCTGACAAGCTATTTACCAACACACGAAGAGCTCTTCTCAACTATTCGGTCAGTGTTTACAATTTTTACATTCCTTTGCATCATAAGGAAAAAAAGAGAGAAAAATTACCACGAAAAGTGTTTAATGCATTACAGACAGTGCTTGAGTGAGAATATCAGAATGCCTAGAAATGTGAAGCAGACCATTACCATTCCCCCTTTTTTCCTAGCTGTTTACTGGTTATTCGTTGTAGTGACTATTTTTGAAC
>JAHZNB010003188.1:0-11838 GCA_027744295.1 Callyntrura guangdongensis | reverse complement strand
GGACACCAGGCAGTCGGCCGCACAGACAGACATAATTTTTCAGTACTGAAATAGCTAGTTAATTATAAAACCAATTGGTATTGTTATGAAACGAGACGTTTAGGTAAAACCACCAAACCACACAAAAGGCGTGAAACTTTAAAGCATATTATTCATTTCCCCCTAAAGCACGTTTCATTATTTGCCGTGGAAATGATTGTCTTCTCTCTTTGATGTTGGCACAAGGTTTCACAATTATTGTATACATACCAGTTGATTTTATTACCTTAAGATAATATATTTTACAGTGCCTCCTAAAGTTCCTTAATAAAATGAATGGTTGCACCGAAACATATCTTGTTTCTCTGATTCAACCATACTTTCCCATCGTAAATCACTTGATCCTAGTTGCATCAAGCCAGCTGTCGCATACTTAAGAATTTGAGATACCTCTGCTTACAAACTGCATTCACAGTGTCATGTTCGTTTTGATCCTTACATATCCAACCTCCCACGCGTGCATTTCCAATTCAATGATGTGACATGTATGCACAATGTATACAAATATGTATACATAAATAATAATCTCATTTATATCCGCTTTCTCAAAACTGCAGGAATGATACTCAACAAAAAACAGATCTGCTGCCAGTTTTGCTTTGAAGTCTTTCATAAAAAGAGAACTTGTATGCTTTCATTAAATATTATACATGTGTAGCTCGTCCATTCCGTTTCATTTTTGTTTGTTGTAGAACAACTACACAGCCATGCATGCCGCCCCTTCTTCCACAAAGTAGCTTTATTTTGAGTGTTTACACAGCTTCATGCATTTCGTGTTCATTATTATTTCTGTAAACGATAAGCTGAGCAGAGAAAGGGCAAAGTGCATTCAAATTCATTAAAACAAAATAGCCAACATGGAATGCATAATGGAGCAACTACTTCAACTGTTTTGCGTCTTACGACAAACTTCGTTCCAGCTGCAGTTTTTTCTCTTCTTCATCTCCTCTGGTGACTGTGTCCTAGTAATCCTTCATGAATTGAAAATAAAGCCGTTTCTTTCTAGAACAAGCAACTGATCCTTGGAACATATAAACGTCTGTAGTTTAACTTTATTTGGTGCATGTCTGCAAAGGGATGATAAAAGAGTGCGACTCTTATTTAAAAAGAGCTTTCTCTTCTTTCCTACAATTGTATCTATTTCCCTTTTGGCACAGCCTGTCTTGTAATATAGCCTATGCAAAGTATTTGACTTGCAAGATGGGGGCAGATGTCTTGTTTGATATTTGTTTCAGTGGACGAACGAGGACAAAACATTGTGCAAAGAGAAAGCGGAATACTATAGTGTAGTAATGTCCAAGATAAACATTGATTTAAGTCATTTTTTAAGCCATTGAATTACTACCATAAAATTTTTACTAACTGGCCTAACTAGACATATGTACTGTGAAAATGAGAAAAAACTGCATTAAGAATATTGCACAACGAAAACCGCTAAAGATTTCAGCAATTCACTTAGTTTCCTTGTGTTATTGATTTTCTGCAAATTCACAACGCGAGAATGCGTAAAAAGATTACATGAAATAAACCTGGCGGATATCTCATAAGTTTCATACCGTCAAACTGTTGCTTTTGCTGCTTGTCAGGGACGAAATTGATTGTTCGCGTACTCAGTTCTCTCAACATGTCAACAACCTTTTGACTATTAATGAAGAACAGCGTCTACACATAATGCAACTTTTCCCTCTGAATTTGAATTGAAATTAAGCCCTCTACATCCTAATACCTCTCTAGTAGTAAAGTAATCTCTTATTCATAATGTATATGTAAATACTATCATCATCATTCATAATATTATAAGTAGTCACACTTCAAAAGGGAATCCTCGGTGTGACTTTTTGGAACTTGTTCTTTATTATAAAAAAAACTCTGTCACAAAGTCGGAAGAGAAGTTTCATTTCGTCAATCCTCCCTCATAACATCCTGCCAAGCTCACAATCAGTACACATAGGTATCCAGTATAATAAAATGAAATTATAATTATACCACTCACTACTCCCAACTCGCACTCGACTAAACTACATTTTTTTGTACGAGTACGAGGAAACGAGGAAAATGTCGTGACGACTGCTGACTATCTGAATTAAATTGCACACACACACACATATTACATAAGTGATGTTACTCATGCACAAATATGTTGTCGCACCACACATTTCACCATCTCTCTGCATGGTTTGGTAATAATATTATTACAATCCCGTAAATACGGTTTACTCATGTTCTTATCATTGTCGTTAAGTCGTCTAGACTTCAGGACACGGATACACAGCTATCAACTATTACTAATAGTTCGCTATCAACTATCCGTGTCCTGAAGTATATTACCACACCGTTGTGTGTGTTGTGGTTGTGTCGTGTAGTGCGTGCCGTTGCAAATGATATAATAATACTTACAAAAGGAGAAAAGTAGGCAGAAAAACCACGACCGACGGGAAGGAGAGCTAGTCGTCATTTTACTCAATTTTTAATACACGGTACTATTTCTATTCAATTGTTGGAACAAAATCAACAAAACCACCTCTATGTCTAGTCACGACGACCATGTCCGCGGTTTTGTTGACAGAGATGATACATCAAAGAGAAAGCACAAAAGATACAAGGTAGTGGATATGGTAGAAATGAACTTGCTGACGACGATGAGACCAATGATGAGTATATGTGGATATTAATGCATTACCATTATCATTACGCTGTTTGTACTAAAATCATTGTTTTAGGATTTTCCATACAAGGTGTTTATGTTTTATGTATTTATATATCAAATTTACTCTGATGATGAGACACGTGCACGAGTCGTGTTGTGTATTTTGTATGAAGTGGAGTGATTCAGGGTACAGAGATTTACTTTCAATGTCATTGTAAAGTTACATTAATATAGGTAGGTACAACACAAATGTGGATTTTTGAAGCAAAACTAATTGTTTTTAAGGACGACATAAGAATGAAAGAATGTCGACACACGCATAAAATACGGCCGTTTTCAAAATGGCATCCCGCCTCGAATAAATCCACCGGTCATAATATCCTAATGTTTTACTCCGCTTAAATATTAAGCATGCTGCATTGTTCTTAGAATTTTAAGGGTTCTTTGAAAATATCATCATCCGTCCTTAGAATTACTCCTACTGTTGTAAACCCATTTACTTCTCCAGCGAGCCACTACACAGCTAGCTTCATCATCCTGAAAAGCATTTCAAAGGTTTTTCTAAGTATCCCTGCTGCGGAATTCCATTAGAAAACTGGAAAGTAGGTAATGTATTGCGTTTATAGCAAAATATGTCCTTTCCGTAGACACGAGGCCGTGTCAGTGGCATCGATTGCACGGACATTTTTCCCAGTTTTTATTGCATGCCTTGATTTATTGTTATTATGTTGGGCTCTTAAGCTGAATGATGAACCCGAATGTAATGTGGGTTTGTGGAGGGGCACATTTCCCATGTCCCATTGACTAGTGACAGTGATCATAAATCTGCATTGATCTATGTGGAACAATGGAGATCGAGAGAGGGGGGGAGAAAGAGTGGGCCTTTAGTGGAATCTTTGGCAGATTGGACTCTCCCATTAGATCAACTCTGACAAAGGCACAAACATTTATAGACTATTTTTTTCTCATAGGACACTGTCCACCCTGTCTATTCTTCCTTTGGTTTCTAGTTACAATTTCAACTGGGATCAAAGCTTTGTTTTCAGTGGCAGAGTTGTTGGCTGTTGCGGAAGGGTAAAAAATCGTTCCTTTTAATCCCCCTCAAAGAGAGTCAAACAAAAATTAGGTACATTGTAGGTATGCACTAAACATCTGGTCAAAGAAAAGGCCATGTAATGGCAAAATTTGTACCGTAGTCTCTCTAATGTAAGTAGTCCATCAAAAGAAATATTGACTTTCTGGAAGTGGTGTCATCATGGTGGCAAAACAATATGTTTACGAAATTGATTTATGAGAGTTTTTGGTTTAAATTTAATAAAAAAAACTCCAGTTATAACTTGCCCGTGTTCTGCTTACAAATTATTCAAACAATTGTCAAAATAAGCAAATTAACATTAGACGTAAAAATTGGCATCAATATTAATACGAAACTTTGAAATTCACTGTCTGGTAAAAATAATCACAGTATTTAATCTACTAAAATTTAAGGTGTCTTATTCTTACAGATGGTTTCAAAGTTACTCCAACATTTTCAAATGTTCAACCCAACTCTACACACAACTCGATCGTCATGGACAAATTAAACAAGTGATATTATACACTACTATTTTGCCGCAAAGTACCCCATGTAAATAAAAACAGTCTGAACGAACAGGTAACAACTCTTGAAGAGCTAGAAACAGTAACATAAGACGTAAAAATTGGCATCAATACGAAACTTTGAAATTCACTGCCTGGTAAAAATAATCACAGTAATTAATCTACTAAAATTTTAAATAAGTTAAAGTGTCTTATTCTTACAGATGGTTTCAAAGTTACTCCAACATTTTCAAATGTTCAACCCAACTCTACACACAACTCGATCGTCATGGACAAATTAAACAAGACAACCCGATTATTTAGTACATCAAGTTTACCCATGTTTCTCGCGATAACTCTTGAAACTAGGTCCATATTCGGTTGTCCCTTCTTACTTTCAAATTTATTACTTCATCCGCTGCAATAAATAAGTAGCATCTCATTTAATGGTCATTACTTGCTCCTATATATACAAACTACTACGCCTATCTCCTTTTCTCCGTAACACAACGAATTATATTCCCTTCCATTAAAAAATAATAACAGTTCGTTTCGCTTCATAAACTTCACATTCCCATTATTCCCAATCTCATCCTCATGCCTTCCTCTAATCATCCGTATCCGTTAATGCTCATACACTTTGTATCATTCCCCCACTCTTGGTCGCTTTGGTCAACATACACACACATTAAAACAATCAAAACTTTGGTTAAAGTACATCGTACATCTTACTACCCAACACCCTCAACAATTATTATGGCGAGAAAATAAAGTGGAAATGACAGACCATCATCTAAATAACAGCCATCCAAGATTTTCCCAACAATTTAAATGGACAGGAAAGAACTTGCGAGGTTGCAATGCGCATAACGTGTTTTATATTCTTTTCCTCTCTTTCACTATTTGTTAAGCTGCTCATCAGTCTTGAGTCTCCATCAAACAAAACTTTCTTTCTCAAGAAAATTTCCCATATTTTCGCCTGCAACGGAATCTACGTTGCGTGTCGTCATTTCTAGCCTTACCTTCCCATTAACTTGACAGTCTGTACAGTAACAACCAAGAAATGAGCAAGAAGAGATACTAAAATTTCTTTTGTTCTACTCCCTCTCCGCTTTCATGATGACGACGATATACTTTGGATCATAATCATGCATGCACGGTATGTCTCTACTATTTACATAGCATTCACGCTCTCCCCAACTAGTAGTGATTCGTGGATGAGTTTATATCGTCATTTCACTTCCTCGTAAACACTCTCCCTACACCCACCTAACTAACACTATGTCTACTCAGATACAGTAGTAGTGTGCTGACTCTTAATTAATTTTGAAAATCCTACTTTTCCTTCCTTCTCCTTGTGCGGCACCTACTGCAGCACTTGGTGAGTTATGTATCTTCTCTCGGTATCATTCATAATACGCGGGTACATAGAAATTAGGAGCTTGTATATATGTTGTGTGCATATGTGTGCACAAGATAAGTTAACTAAAGAAAATAAAAGGAATGCGTGTGATGTAATGTAGTACGATGATGATGGCGGTGGTGCCTGTATGATGGTGGCGGCAGCACACTGTAAAAAAGAGAGAAAGTTGAGAGGGAGTAAAAAGAGAAAATACTTCGACAAAGACAACTAACCAAACCAACCGCATATCCACACAAGGCAGACACGGAAATCATTTATTTACTTTATGGGATTCATTCTCTGCAGTGACGACGACGACGACGGTTCTACTGGTGGTGGTGGTGATGATGGTGGAGAGGCCGAGCTAATGAATAGCCTGGCATAATAGTAGTACATGTCCTGAAATAATGAAGTGATCCTCCTCTTCTGTGTCGCTTCTCGTTACCATTTTTGTTTCCCTTAGCGTTTTCTCTCTCTCTATCTCTCTCTCCTTGGTTCCCTTTTTGAGGACACGAAATTTATGGAATATAACAACAACCAGCGGTATGGAACTTGTTGTACGGTACGGAACTACTGTTGATAAGTATGTTTCAAGTGCATAGCAAGTTTCCTTTTTATTATTCTCCTTCAAATGTTTCAACTTGACTCGCTGCCTCTTGAGTAATCAATTAGTGCCGACACAAGAAGTGCACCACAGTCATCCGTTTTGAAGAATGTAATGTCAATTCCGTGGGGTGAGTAGGTACTTTGGAGAAATGTTTGCATTGCGTAAAGCATCAATCACGGAGGACCTCCTGGAGCTGTCTGACTATACCCCGGTAGGATGACATCAAGTTCCATTATAAGTTTTCCAAATCATTTTTGTATTTAAAAAGTTTGCTCTTTGTCAGGCGAGCTGATGAACAATGCTGTTCGTAGTGTAGTAGAAATATTGGGGATGGGGAATATAAGCGGGGATTTTATTATTTCTATTCAAAGTAATGGATTCTACCTACATATATAATATGTCAGATGTATATAAATGATTAATGAACAATCACAAATTGTCTGTCAAACTACCGTATTTTCAAAACATGCACAGTCGTATTGAAAGGACGATAATGAGATTGAAGATGATCGCTAATTACCGTTTTCAAAGTTCACGGTCTTTCAGCAGAGTGCATGACTTGTCACAATCTCATTATCTTGTCAATAAGTCTTTTGTTGTTCAGGGTGTGTGTATAGTACCATTTTCTGGCCGTTAAACAAAGCAATTCATATTATGTGAGAATTTCTTGCGATAATTGTGCTATCTGCGTATGTATGTAGAAATTGAAAACACAATTGATCCGACCGAATAGATATGTAATGTATGCTAGAAGGAGGAAAATAGGGAGTTGTAGGAGTAAAATTACAAGTAAATTAATTTGTGCAAATGTTAAGTTGTTGGCAAACAAATCTTTGCAAAGTATAACTTGTTGATGACGCACTAACAACTTCTTGGCAGTAAACTAACAAATTGTGAAGCTTTGTGTACAAACATCATTTGTTTTCATCCTGAACCATTTATACTCTGAAATTAGCGTTTAGTTCTTACATTTTACAAGAAAAGCATAATCCAATTAAACTTTTCCTGTTTCTGGTACACCTGTTTTTACTTTTTCTCTAACTTTTATTCCCAAGGGATTTTTTTGGGGGGAAATGCAACTACAACTACTACCAGAAAGGCAACACTGATTGTGAGTTTGATGGCCAATTTTCTTGTGATACCAAGCTCAAACGCAACTTATCTCTCTTTTTTTCTCTATATAACATCGTTAGCTTCCGCTTGTTGTTAGTTTGATAGGATACACAAGACAATGATGTCAGGTGAGAGAGTTGTAATGAAGTCTCCCGTAGGTTTATAGTACCATGGTAAAAGTTTGTCAGCACTGGAAATTCCAAGTATTTAAAGATGCTGGAAAAACAAAAGAAGTTCCAATTCAAAGCACATCTAAACGCACTTTAAGGACATATAGCTTCGTGACTCACGAAAAAGTTTCTAGAACCGTAATTTAATTTATAACTTAAACAGAGTCTTATTGCCTCTTTCGAAATCAGCTTTCTGCAATTAAAAATGCAAACGTTTTGCCTTTAGACTTTACATGGTGCTTTTCCGAAAATGCAAATCTTATTATTGTGTAATTACTAATTAGTGTTCAATTCTGCAACTAGTATCACGGATTAAATTTTTTGTTGATTCGAGAGTAATTTTTTGTAGAATTAAACGCGAGGAAGGAAAATTAGTACTTAATCGCCAGAAACCATTTTAAATATTTAACCAGATTGGTGCTAAATAAGATGGAGCTTGAACTTTAGAAATTTGTTGTTACAGTAAAAACTATTTTTTTAAGCAATTTTACTAACTTATTTATGTTACAGCTTCACATATATTGAACATGTCACGTGTAGTTTATGTTGTACTTGGGCGAAAGGAATATTTTGTTTACTAGTTTTTCTTCACTTCGAATCCGTTTAGTAGAAAATTTGTAGAGTATTATTACAAGCATATCGATGGCCTAGGCATGCCAGTAATTATACAGAGGATACAAAATCGCAAAGGTATCACTGTACAGTATACGCACAGTTACGTTATACAGTAGTGGAGAAAATTATAGGATCAATTTTTACAATTATCGTGTGCTCAAGTGTTTATAAAAATACATAGATTCTCACTTCATTTTCCACTTTTGTTTTTACGATCGATCACAATTCTCCAAATTTTATGGGTTTTTCGTTGTTGTGAAGTTTCCCAACTACAAGTTAAAAGTTATACCCATAGACTTGAATGCAGCCCATTTTCAGATTTGAAGCAACTTCTCGCCTGAAAGAGCATTTCATAATGATATTATAACAGCAATGGCGACAAGTCATGTTATATACTTGGTATTGTGTTACACACTGGGTGTGAAAAAGTGAGAGAGAAAACAGAAAAGTTTGTGGTTTTGCGGATTTGACCTGAAAACTGAAAAAAGCGGTACAGGCGAGTGTTGGGCGTGAGTGCACAGTTAACAGGGAGATAAAAAAGTGTAAAAGAAAAAAAGTTTTTGATGATGGTTACAAGTGATAATAATATTTCCGCTGCGTTAAAAATGAAATACTTACATGCATAGNAAATACTTACATGCATAGTCGACACCACCAAGTGCCGACGCAATATTACAACTATAAAAACTACGTTAAGACTATTTAGCTTCCAAGTGCTTACATTTTTACTTTTTTTGCACTTTTCTCTCACGTGTGTTATTCGAAGGACAAAATTTTTCATTTTTTGGTTCTGTTCCAGGTCTCTGCTCTTTTGGTTCATTCCTCCCTGTCTTGCCATAGTCATATGCCACAATTAAAACGACAGTCTTGTGTTACCCCTTTAAAGATTTTTTTACAACGAATACTCTAGGCAAACGAAATCTTAAACATCAATTAACGGTTGACCAACAAACTGTAAAGTTGCAGCCAGCATCAAAAACCAATTGATAAAATCTAGGTAATATAAGTTTGCTACTTTAGGGGATCTACCTCTGTAATATTATACAATTAATAAATAATATGATATAGTCGTCAACTCTCCTTATTTGCGTAGTTTTTTGGTAACTACTACCTTAATTTTGACAACGACTACACCAAATTTTGAACCTTACATGCAGCAACTACATAAAGTGGGATTGTCACTTACCATTCTGTCCCACAAATATTCCCTGTTGAACGGATGTCGAACTAAAATACAGTGTATTTTCAAAAGATCCAACAATTTTGGAGGGATAACCCAAGACCATAAGAGAAAGTCGTTAAAAACGACAGTTAAATGACGAACCCCTTATTTGTATGTGTTTTTGGGCTTACGTCCTGCATCCCATTATCATCATCTCTATTATCTTGAACACACTTGCGTTGTAATAATGGATAATGGGAAAAAGAAAATAGGATTATGTAGGCAGGAAGAGGGGCTGGATGAAAAATGATACAAGCAAAAGAATGTCTATACATTTTTAACGAAATAATATCACCATATCATTTTGAGTACTAACAACTTTGCGATCAGCAACGTTGAAAAAGGCATTTCCAGCTCATTACAAATAACTACCAGAGAGTCACGCTCTAAAGTAATCCATATGATAAAAGAAATCGCGCGCGTTAAGCTTTTAAACAACTTTACAAAGTACCTAAAAAAATTTAACGAAAACTGCTTTTCTCAGTGTTGCACACCGTTGCGTTATCCAGAGACTGCTTGTGTAAGTATTGTCTTACTTTTTTACTACCAACCTTGATGCACTTGAAGTTTGTATATATCATCTTTATCATCATCTCCCATTAGTGTGAGATGGTATAAGTGCCTCTCAGAAAGACAATGAAGTGACCTCCGTGGTAAAATAGAAAATAATAGTAATAATACGAAACATGTTACCCCAGTGGGATTTTTTGGTCGTTTCTGTTGCAACTTCTAATTTACTTTTCCTTGCTCTCCCCTCACTTTACTCCATTCACTGGTTGGCAAGAGGATGATGATGACGTAATAAAATGAATTCCTCCCCAGTAGCAACAAGAACAATAGGAACATCACACTTACTTGACACAACTTTATTCCAAAAAAGTGCGTGCTCCTTTGCCACTACTGCTGTGTCTATCTGTTGTGAGTGCGCTCACCCCTTTGCACTTTTTGCTCTTTATCCCACCAAATTTTTTTGGAAGAAAGTGAGGAACAACAGAGGAAATAAGTGGATTCACTTTCATTTTCATCGCCATAGCCAGTCATCATGTTTTAACTGTGCTGTTGTTGTCATCGTTGTTATTTTAGTCTTTCTCTCCCACTTTCTCGCTTCCCTTACGTTGCCAGTATGTCTGTTGACTATAGAAAAAAAGCATTAGTTTATGGCAGCGTATAATAATAATAAAACATAAAAAATGAGTTAGTCGTTTTCTTCCTATTTTCCTATTTAATGGCATAGCATTGCAGTGCGATGAGTTGCTCCTGCTGCACAAGTATATTGTGCCCCACACGCTCCTTTCTTTGTCCCATGTCCCACTCCATGTCTTTTTAATGCCGCTGGAACGTTGCTTCTTTTGCCAGCATAGTTGCTTTTATGTTGCTCCAAGGAACTATATCTGCAGTGACTTTGTCCGCTCCATCTCTGCCTGCATTCGTGCATTGTCCTGCCGTTGAACGTGCAACAACGCGACGAGCAAATATGCTGCAAGAGAAGAGTTTTAAGGAAAATGGAATTTCATTTTCATCATCGTCATCATCATCATCATCATCGCGATTCCGGCAATAATATTAATGCTATTCCTCTAATACGAGTATAGCCACTGACAAGCCGCTATGAGTGCCCTATTATGGTGCCACTATATCTTAACTTTTTTCGTAATAAAATATATATCTAGTCACCATCTTTCATGTATGTAAAGGGCTAACTGGTTTGATGTACTACAACTACTACTACGACAACATGCATTTCAGGTGGACAATTTCGAAAGAGCATTTAATTCATGTCTTCTTTTTTGGTACGTGCTGTGTGTCATGTCATGTGCTAGATAGGCTTTGCTTTCACTTTCATCAAGATATTTTCACAGAGCCGCTGCTACTACTGCTGCCGTCAGCTTTTCATTTAGTTTTTTAGCTGTTATTATTTTTGAAACGAATGGCCGTCATAATAAGAGGATTGTGTCATTAGCAGACCATTTCCTACCACTTGTGCACTGGCGACATCATATCAGATCAGTACTACGGTGGCTTTGAGGGGAGTTGTGGTTGACTTTTGTAAGTTATATAGTAAAACAATAATAATAATAGTAAGCGGGGACGACACTGACGACAGTCCTGGCTGTTGTTTGTGTAATGATGGTGATGATGATAATCATGATCATGATGATGGTGATGTTCATGGTAGTTTTTTTGGTACTCCCGAAGCTCACGTTTTCCCAACCTCATCTCATCTATAATGTGTAAGTTCAAACTCTCTCTCGTGCTGTTTGATTTTCAAAAGGATGATGAGGTTGATCATGATTATGATTGGGATGAGACTAGAAAGTAAACAAGAAGTGAAAGTCATAAAATCGTGTGACGAAAACAGAACACGAACAGCAGCAACAGAATACACGAAATGCTATCGATATGCTCTTGTTATTATTATTTTTACTTATTACTATACGCTTTAAT
>JAHZNB010003187.1:0-12223 GCA_027744295.1 Callyntrura guangdongensis | reverse complement strand
TAGTACTAGTCGTGTGGTTTTTGCACTCACAAAAAACTACAAACCGAAAGATAGACAGGCGCCAACGAAAGAAAAGTCGGATGTGATGCGTAAAAAAATAACAAGGATGTTCTTTTGATTGATACCACTTCTTAAACAAATACACGGTAATTTAACATGTACTACTATACTATACTAAACTAGTACAGCTACAATAGTCATCGCTAAATAAGAAGGATTTTCGGCTTGAGTCGCTGCATTTTGCAATATTATATTTACTTATCCATCCTCCTGTGATTATTCTACCTAATTGTAAGTGTACATATGTATGTATTCGCTTTCACAATGATGAATACATATGCATTTATACACAATTTATATTAAGGACCAACTTAAAAAAGTGACATGTGACAACCAATTCATTTGCGATTTTTGTCATTGAACAAGTACACGCGAAAAAGAGAATACAAAAGCAAAAAATATAATAATGGAATGCAAGGGAAAAATGTGGGTCAGTGGCTCCACTAATGAGGTGTCACACAGAAACAAGAGATATATAATACAGACTTGATGCATGCAAACGAATGTATGTATAACTGCAAATAGTGTGGGCAAATGCAACTCTATTTTATTACCTGTGTGACTGTGTGTTTCATTGTCGTTCACACAATTTACAAAAAACGAAAAGATGGAAGTGTAATGAGCCCATATTACGCATGCATCAATTGATTTTTCACAAGAAACGCTGAATTTCTTCACTTGGTTAACTTTGAAAGGCAAAAAAATGTTGTCTTTTGAAAACGGTGTAAATTGCTTTCCAATATATTTCTGCTGAAAGAGTTAAAGAGGGTCATATTGTAAAAAAAGGAAATCGTGTGAGAACAAAAAGGGAGATTTTTTTCTCCTTTTCTGCTTTCATGGTTTAATTAAGAAGACGTAGAAATGAAATGAGGTAAATGAACTTAATTGCTGGTGTCTTCTTCACCTAATTAACTATCGTCTTTGTTTCCTTTTGCTGACATTATTATTAGGTTGGCGATCTCGTTGATGGTGGCACCTACAATCTCACTGTGAAAGGAACAGGTGGCCTAGAATTCGAAAATACAACTCAACTCGAGTACTCTGCCAAGAGTAGCGCCATCCTCATTCAACCCGACAAACCTATCTACAAACCCGGGGAATTGGTTCAATTCCGTGTGCTTCTACTCGACCGCTCTCTCCGACCGAAAGGACCGGGGCCAATTGACGTGTTGGCAAAGGACAGTCAAGGAAATGTGATTAAGCAGTGGAAAAATGCGGTCGTTCAAAGGGGACTCTTTGCCTCGGAACTCCAACTCAGTAACCAACCAAATCTTGGCGACTGGACTTTGGAAGTCTTGTATAAAAGTCAAAAGGAAATTCAACAGTTTACCATTAATGAGTATGTTCTTCCAAAATTTAATGTGGAACTGCAAATGCCGGAACATGCTACGTTTAACGAGTCCAAGATTACCGTGAGGACAAGAGCAACGTAAGTATCAAGATCAAGTGCCAAAATGCATTTTGTATTTAATTTTGAGTAATCGGTAATTCACAGTCGCACGTAACCCCACCAGACGTTGGTAATAGTGAATGACAGATCAATTTCGGAAAACTTTAAAGGCTTTGCTGGAAAGTTTATTTTAATTTAATGGAATGAACAAAACATTTATTTGTTCTTGATGAACAGCTATTAAAGATCCCCGCTTGCAGTCTTCGTATTATACAAGAAAATGAATATGTTAATGAAAGAAAACCCATTGTGGGAATAAGCACAACGAACGAGTGCATTAATTCATTTGATTCGTTATCTCTCCCGACCTGTGTGTTGTTTTTCATGGCTGATGCTGATGCATTCAAAAGTAATCGTCTGGTGGCGTAAATCCATTTCGCTGATAAATAGAAGTGCCAAAAAAGTCAATACCTCCAAAATCCCATGTAAATTTTCCTTGAGCATATGAACTTACAACACAACGACGACGGCCGTGAAGTGGCTTGGGCAGTAATATTGGTGGTGGTGTGCCGATAGAAAGGCAGCTTTGTGTAGGAGTTAAAGCGCTAATGTAACGTATAAAAATTATCGTGCGGTTTTGAGTTCACGATGATGACGATAGTATGGAAAGATTGCAACTGTAATGCACAACAAGTACTGTTTAGTTGGAGTTACGGAGGATGATTGAATGAGTCAAGTGGGGAAAGAGCAAAAATTTGCAAGGGGCACAACAAAGAACAACATCATACGTTTAGGAAAATTACGTCACGTTCGTGTTTTGTAGAAGAGCAAATGCAAAAATGCCAGCTGCCAAAAAAAAACTTTATAAGAATTATTGTTGTTGCGAAATCGCCAAACATATCCTTTCATAAGTAACAAAAACGAATGTGCATTTAGTTGAACTGACTTGATATCAGAACAGTAGCAATTGCTGAAATTAAAATAAATGAGAAATTTAATAAGAATAAACACGTTAGAATCAATCTAACGTACAACGTAGAATTGGATGAAGTTGCATCAAAAATGAAATAATGAAATCTTAAAGTACAATATAAAATGTGCCCCATCATCACAAACCCCATTATCTACGAAGTTGGTACTGCCGATATTATGAACTCTCTGCACTGTATTTTATTAAAAGCAAGTCAAAATTGGAATTCTGTATATAGGTACACGTATGGAAAATCTGTAAAAGGCGAGCTCGTTATATCCGCTTATCCCACCATTCATTCCAACTATATTCAACCCGTCTTTTCTGGAGTGAGTCGTAAAACAGTGCCAATTGATGGCTTTGCTGACGTGGAATTTGACTTGACCAAAGAACTTGGGTATGTAAATCATTTTATCTGCTGTGACGTGGTTTTAAAATGGCGTGTATAATAGCCCCTGGTAGAGATTTTGATGAACATGTAACGTCCCTAATAATAAAGCCGTTTTCATTTCTTCTTGACAATTTAGATTGACAGACGACTACTTGCGCATTGTTCAAGTTGAGGCAATGGTTACAGAACGACTCACTAGCCGCCAGCAGAATGCTAGCAAAGCCATCACCCTTCACAAGTACAACTACAAACTGGAAGTAATCCGTGGTGCTGAGTCATTTAAGCCCGGACTTCCCTACTCCATTACCGTGAAAGTGGCCACCCAAGATGATGTTCCAGTCTCAGATCCAAATCCGAAAGCTCTGTTGGTTAAGCATGGTTTCTCATATAATCATGATGAGTACAACACTTCCTATCACAGCATTCCACCCAATGGTCTGGTAACATTGACCTTCGTCGCCCCACCCGACGAGAAAAAGTTTGTGTTGGGTATTGAAGCCACATATAAGGAGCTTCACAGAATGGTTCCCCACGGTGCAAAAGGCATTGTCTGTAACGAATGCGTACGTGGAGGTTGGTATCACAACTGAAAATCCCAAGGTGAGCTTAAGAATGCCTTGACTGTTGCATTACTAGCGACTCTCTATACTATTCCATTGTTTCCTTTTCATTTTCTGTTGGATATTGAAATTGCACACAACAGGTCAATGGAGAAGTCGAAGTAAACGTACACACAACTGTTCCCCTTGACTCGCTGTACTACGTATTAGTTGGTCGAGGCGATGTTCTCTTGTCTCGGAAGATCACCGTGAGGTCTCCATCCAATAACTTCAATTTCCGTATATTGGCCCCTTCCAATTCTGCCCCACAGTCGACTCTCATCATTTACGCGATCTATGACGAAGAAATCATTGCGGATTCGGTTGTACTGCGAGTGGATGGCTCTTTAGATAACTTTTTGAATATTACAATGACAGCGGAGGAAACTCAACCTGGAGAAGAAGTCAACATTGTTGTGGGTTCACGGCCAAATTCCCTGATTGGTTTGAGAGGTATTGATCAAAGCGTGCTTATATTGAGCAAGGATGATAGAGATATCAGCATGGGAATGGTGGATAGGGAACTAGACTCGTGGAATGCTGGAGTCGGCAGCTCAAAAAGCGGAAACTTTGGTTTTGGCCGCTTCAAAAGATCTCTGTTGTATCATTCTACAAGTGCGATAACGGCTGCACAAGTTTTTGAGGTAGACTATTTGGCAGGAAGATGAAACTTGCATTTATTTTCGGATGGGTAGTTCTTTAACATAATTTGTTATCATGAACTATTATATTTTAGAATGCCGGTGTCGTGATAATGACCAACAGTATTGTTCACCAACAGCCACCAGTCGGTAAGTACTAACATTTTCCATTGTTTCTTTGAAATTATTAAATGTCAAATTTAATGTGTAGAAATCATCAGTTTTGTTTTCAGAAATGAATTTATATACATTTTTAATTTCCCCCTTATCGAGAAAATAATTTTGAAACAAATATTTTACCTAGAGAAAATGAAATGATGGCGCATGTATTTTATCGTCATATGCCATAATATTAACATTTCTTATCAGGTTCATGGTCTAGGAATGGTCGTCTCTTAGACTATGAGTTTTCCGCCGATTTTAATGATGTAGCAGATAACGAGTTTATGGGCCGGAGTAATATGAAACTGAAACGAGTCTCGTCAGAGTATGATATGACCGATGGCCCTGACGATAGTTCAACATTGTTGACTAGAAAACGAAAAGACTTTCCCGAAACATGGCTGTGGGACTTGGTATCAGTACGGTAGGAGTGAAGACATCATTTTTAGAATCTTTTTAGTAGTACACACAACAAAGTACAACGCTTTCCACTCCTTTTTAAGCAACTAAAATACACGTTACGTTAACTTTACATTTTGATATTTTTTTCTGTTTTTTTTTACAAAATGCATGTCAAACTGAGTAGTTGACCTTTTTAATTTTATTACAGTAATAATAATTAATAATGTTATTGCATGTCAGTATGTAGACTGTAATAAGCTGTGTCGTAGCAAGCACAATTGACTTTTCTTTTCCGTTTTTGACTTTTTGAAAAAGTTGTAAGAACAAACTTTTGTGAAGAAATGTGGTTTTTTTTTGCGTTATTAATTTTGTGGAGTGAACACATACATAAAAACTGAAAGTGTGGACATTTACGCCTAATCATTGGTGTCACGTAGCATTCATTGCATTGTTAGATGAACGATGAACACCTCTCATAAAACAATAAAAACAATTTGTTTGATGACCAGGAAGTCAGATGAGGTACAGACTATATACTAGGTATAGGTATTCATACAACAGCACCAAAGAAATATAATTTTGCCCAGGGTGGTAATCACTTACTTTTAACATGTTATTAACTTTTAACCTCGCGTAATTTAAGTTTAACCCAGCAGAGTGAGAGTGATAATTCGACTTATTATTTTTGCCCTGCGTAGTGTTACACAGCGTAATTTTGTTTCTGATCATAAATTATCACAAGTAATTATAATCAACAGTAATTACACAGAATGTGTATTTTTTTGTGATTTGTCACGCAGTAGTAGGTACTTAAAATATAACTCATGTCACCCATATCATCTCTGACTGACTCACCTTTTCCTGTCGTAATCGCTTCTTCTTGTTGTTATTATTGTTATATTATTATGTGTGTAGTTTTCTACCGTGCCAATTTTATGGATGATACTGACTTTTTACCTGAAGCTGAGGCTGACTCAACAGCCTTTCGAAGTTTATCAGGATCAGACTCCTCTGTCAGAACCAGGAAGTATTTCCCTGAAACATTTATTTGGGATCAGTTAAACACAGGGTAAAACTCTAACACATAAAAATTGACATACTACAAGCGTAAAAATCCACTTACAAAAACACCATCTAATTTGCAGCTACAATTTTGTACATTTTGAAAACATTTCGCAAACCGTGTCAAATATACTAAAAGCAACAACACTGCCAAAATTCATAGATGATTGTACATATACATAAACATAACATGCACTATATGAGGTGGGAACTGTGTCATTTATGGGAAATGGGTTGTCTTTTCCACTTTTGCTTCAGATACCTCACTTGTTTGCTTTGGAACATCAACATTAGCTTGAATTGGTATGGTAAGGGTATGGTGGCTAAAAATGGGCGTTTCTTCTGGATAATTTGTTAAAATGATTAATGATTTAATCAATCAAAACCAAAATAATAATTCATTACAATTAAAATAGCATATTGAGCATATTATTTCGCTGATTTGGAAGGTAGGGGCATGGTAAACTTTACCGCCGTGCAATGAAATAAATTTATGGCATTGTCATAATTGACGAAAAGATTGAACGAAGAGAATTTAGCCATGCATGTGCGAATGAAGTGTTTTTATTTTAGTTCTTACCTATTATTATTTATATTCGTGCATGTTACTTATACTGCCCTGTGTATGTAAGTTGTATTATAGTTTCACAGTATTCCCCTATTATCATGTTAGATCTTGCTCTTGTATTTTCTCCACTTTTGTGTTTTCTTTTTTGTTTCTTTCTGCTGCTCCTTGTGTGTATAGATGCTTCTAGTCCTAAACGCGCTGAAAAACGACCTATCCGCCCAATTTACGATCGGTCTGTACTGACATCCACATTGAGACCGGATATCGGTCCTGCCATACCGTACGTTGGACCCACTCGGCCTCCAAAAGCGGGTCCTTATGCGTTTTCTTGGATTCCAAGATCGCGATATTCTCCCCATACTATATTTCTTAGTGATTTAAAACAGCTTCCTGCACCCACATGGATTTTTGTCAACTCTTCGACGGGGTATCATCATAAAATATTCAGTTACTTTTCCGCTTCGACGTGAATAAATATATAGCGGGGGGATTTCGTATACAAAAATGAATTATAATTTCGGAGTGCTTGCTTGTATGTACTTGTAGCTTAAAATGAAATGCTTTTCGTGTTTTATAATATAAAGCAAGTTTCGTTTTCAGAAAGTTGATATTGCGCCATGCTTTTACTTTCTTATATAATATCAATATGTAGCATGTAGCTGTAAATGTACTGTTGCATGAAACTCTTAACCTTTTCAGCAAAACGCATGCATATTTAATGTGGAAGGTGATTTTACTTTACGCCTGTAGAGCCAACGTGAATAAGTGTGACATTTGATATAACAGATACGACGGTCGCGCACTCATTAAGAAAACAGTGCCGGATACAATTACATCCTGGGTCATTACCGGCTTTTCCTTGGATCAAGTTTATGGCTTGGGAGTGTCTGAGATCCCCATGAAGTTGCGTGTTTTCCGGCCTTTCTTTTTGTCGCTCAACGTTCCGTATTCCATTGTGAAGGGAGAAGCTGTTGGTGTTCAAGTTTTGGTGCACAACTACATGAACCGTGATGTAGTGGCAGACGTGACGCTGGACAACGCAGCAAATCAGTTTACTTTCACGGAAGATGAAAATGAAGTGGACAACAGTAAAAGTAAGTGACCTGTCATGCGAATAAGTTTGTTGGAAGTTTCCCCTCAAAACTTTTCTCTTCCCAACTAACAAAAGTGTTTTTGCGAATGCCTCTCTCTCTCTCTCTTTCTAGAACTGGAGCTGTTTAAAACAGAAAAGGTCACTGTGAGAGCCAACTCTGTAGAATCAGTGTCCTTCCTAATTACTCCAAATAAGATGGGAAACATTGAGTTAAATGTCAAAGGGACATCCAGACAGGCTGGAGACGCTCTTGTGAAAATGCTAAAGGTTGTACCTCCCGGGCAAACTCAACGGGTTACAAAGGGCACTCTTCTCGACTTGCGAAGTGGCAGACCTTACACGACCAACTTGACGATGTACTTCCCAGCAAAACGCGTTCCAGACTCGGATGTTATTAAGATTGCCGTGATAGGCGATGTGTTGGGACCAGCTATTAGTAACTTGGATAAACTATTAGGTAAAAACAAACGAACACAGGTACACTTTATTCGCACGCTGTTTAGATCGAGTTTAATTTAAATGGTTGTTTTGCTGTATTATTCCATCAGAATTGCCCACCGGCTGTGGAGAACAAAACATGGTGAAATTTGTGCCTGACATTGTTGTGCTGGAATATTTACAGGTAAAAATCTAATTAAGTTCACCTTATTCCTATTACAAATACGAGTGGCCACGGCCAGTATTCATAGCGTGGGATTGTACGTAGCCTATTTCATACACTTTTCTCATGCACACCACGTCATCTTGAACATTATGAGCATGGCTAATATACTAATGACAATGACTGATCGAAGAACTGAGGGAGAAGAGAGAAGAGAACTAGNCGTGGGATTGTACATAGCCTATTTCATACACTTTTCTCATGCACACCACGTCATCTTGAACATTATGAGCATGGCTAATATACTAATGACAATGACTGATCGAAGAACTGAGGGAGAAGAGAGAAGAGAACTAGGTTGCGGTAGTTGGAGGTAGTCTGTAGGTCGTCAAATAAAACAGCCGCAGCAGTGCCAGTAGCATTAGCAGCAATAACGTGGTAACTCTCTCCCTCTCTCAAGCCAAAAGGCAGATGTGTCAAATCCATGTCTTGTTCACCACATAAACCGAAATACTGGTTTTTGTTTGCAAGAACCACACTGCGTCAACTAGAGAGTTTTTTCCGTTGGTCTTATACAACTGTAAGTGCAGTAAGTGAAGTGTGCACCATGTAGTTTTAGAGATGATTCAGATGATTTTAATATTATATGAACAAATGCAAGGGTTGTCAATAAAAACATTTTTTAGATGTATAAAGTGGGAAACAAAGTTAACTATAACGTATAACCACACTTGGTTTAAATAGTTATTAATAATATAAGCGTTTTTTGTATAATCATTTTTTAATTATTTTTTAATCCAGTCTACCAGACAGCTAACGGAGCCAATCAGGAAAAAAGCCATTGACTTTTTGGAAACGGGCTATCAGCGACAATTGACGTACAAGCATAATGACGGTTTTTAATTATTTTTAAATCCAGTCTACCAGACAGCTAACGGAGCCAATCAGGAAAAAAGCCATTGACTTTTTGGAAACGGGCTATCAGCGACAATTGACGTACAAGCATAATGACGGTTCTTATTCTGCCTTTGGTCCACAAAGTGGAACTTCAGGGTCTACTTGGTTAACAGCGTTTGTTGTGCGGTCCTTAATACAAGCTAAACCACACATTTTTGTGGAAACATGTAAGAACATAAATATAAATTCTGAAACTGTATTTAAAAGTCTGATGTTCTAGAGAAACTAATAAGCTGGTGTTTTAAAAATTGTAGCGATTATTGAGGAATCATTGAAGTGGCTCCTGTCCATCCAAGATCCTAGTGGGAGCTTCCCTGAACGAGGTAGGATCTACGACACAGATCTACCCGGTCAATCTGGACAAGGAGTATCCCTAACTGCCTATGTCGCTCTTGCTTTGTTGGAAGCTGATAACGATCCTGATGTTGAAACAGACTCAAAATACTCCAGCGCCGTCAATTCGGCATTGAGCTATATAACCAGGGACGTGGAGCGAACAGAAGATCCTTACTCATTGGCTTTGATTACATACGTTCTCCACGTTGCTGACCATCCCCTGAAAGACGGGGCTTTTAATATATTGGAAGGTCTTGCTAAATATTCAAATGATACCGAGAAGAAATACTGGGAACCGAAGAAAAGTGCTCTGGACGAGAAAAATCCTTGGACTGATAACCCAAGACCTATTGGAGTTGAAGCAACCGCCTATGCTTTGATGACCTACGCTAGAAAAAATCTAATCGGTATATATAGATATTCTCACGTTGCCCCATATACTAATGATGCATCGACTACTAATATTTATTGATTTTAAAATGCTTTGTTGTTCCAGGGGACTCTGTACCTCTTGTCAGGTGGCTTTTAGATCAACGAAATTCCGCAGGAGGTTTTCTCTCTACTCAAGATACAGTCGTTGGACTAACTGCCTTGGCCAGATGGGGACGTTTGGCTCAGTCAGCCAATACAGACATGTCTGTTGAAATTACATATGAAGGTGGCACTCAAAGTGTGCAAATAAATAGTGGCAATACCATTGTTCTTCAAGAGCTTGAAATACCAGCAGAAAGTAGATGGGTCAACGTAGAAGCCACTGGCACTGGTGTAGCCATTGCTCAACTCTCTTGGGCGTACAACTTGGAAGTTGTTGGTGCATGGCCTGCCTTCCGGTTGGATCCTCAAGTAGACCGAACTTCCACCTCAAGTCAGCTCCACTTGTCTGTGTGCACTTCACCCGTGAAAGGGTACAACCAAACAAACATGGCCGTGATGGAAGTTAACGTTCCAACTGGATACGCTATTAATACAGACAGACTCCGCAATTTGTTTCACTACCCCCAAATCAAGAGATTCGACACAGCCGACTCCGACTCCAAAGTGGTCATGTACTTTGAGTCGTTGAAAGAGTCTGAAGAAGTTTGTCCAACCGTGTCAGCGTACAGAGTGTACCCAGTAGCGAAGCAGGCTTCCGCTTATGTTACCATGTATGACTACTACGATAACTCACGCAGAGCCAGACAATTCTACGACTCGCCGCGGACAACGTTGTGTGACATTTGCGATGAAAAGCAGTGCTCGCAAGATTGTCTCGTTGCGAGACAGCGACAAGTGGAAGAGGATGCAAAAGCCAGAGTTAACTCAAGTGCCATTAATGTGAAGCCAGCGTCATTTAGTCTGTTTTTGGTGGTAGTCGCTTTTCCTATTGTCACATTATTGTGTAGGAAATAACTGATCTAAAATATTAACTAATTTTTATTATTATTCTAATTTTGTAAAATTTATTTTAACGGTTTGAGTAGTTAATGTTAGAAATAACTATCCTATTTTATACCACATAAAAGCGTACATTAAAACAAAAATGGTATATGATAGGTAGGTAAAATGTAGGATAATTATTACGTTTAAAACTAAAAGACAGAGATTGTATAGGGACAATTGTCTAATTTAATGTTTACCTATCTACTAAAATGTTGTAACGTTTCCAGTATTTTACTCAATATTACTTACTGTTTTTTAATCTTTCTTGACCAAAAGTAATTTTACTTACCTGTTATTACTGTTGTTAACACCATCACTGCTTTTATAATATACTGTGTACACCTATAGACCTAACAATTTATCTTACATTCATTACTGCTAATGCATTTCATTAAACATTGTTCACAGCACATATGCTTGTCTGTTAACAGAACACCGGCATGCCTGCAACTGTTGCTTAATAAAAGCTATAGATTTTATCAAGAATATTTCTGTACCTATTTAAAAGGATACATTATAATTATAATATATACAATATGCCTACCTGTGCATGACCAATACTTTCCGAGGTTGTTTAAAATGTTGAGGATCTACACACTTGCTTATAATTTTGATATAAACATACGAAGATGTGAGATTTTATATTGTGTATGCTAATTACGATGTACGTGATGTTTTTAAAAAATTACTGAAATAGAAGTGACTGATGCCATTTTTATGTTTGTTAACGAGAAAAAGGAAAATTAATAAAGAAATGGTAATAATATAATATCTAATATTGCAATTTTATTTCACATGAGGTGGTAGTTCCGTAATTATGTATCACATTGCGCAAGGCAAATACATAATATAATGAACAAATTTTAGTAATAATATGTCTCTGCAAACCACATGAAGAATTTTGTCTAACGACATTATCAAGATTTTAAGTTGTCTTTACTTCAAAGGCCATTTGCACAAATAAAATATATGCATACTCTGTATTTTGTCATGTAACGGTGTACTTTTTGTGTTTTTTATTTTTTCTTCATCGTTATATTAGCAATAATATAGTCACCAGATAAAATACATTTTTTCTTCTTCCCCCACATATCTTTCTTTCTCTGTCATCTTATAACGGTAGTCTAAAATATGTATGTTTATTCACAAAAATCATTGTCATATTCAACATAGCTATATTCATTTTTATATAACATGTACAACCTCTAAAATATTATATTTGTTTCTAAGATTGTTTACAAAGGATATACTGGTTTGCGACATCCTTTCTTTCTAAAAAACTACTCTACTTTTTTTTATCTACTGTATGTATGTGTATACATTACTGACTCTCCTCCAGACTCACACCGCCTCACTGCGTGTTTTTAATGTAGCATTTTAAGCATGCAAAACTCTCTCTCTCTTTTTAGGGTAAAAGCGAGTCTTTACCAAAGTTTAAAAAATACCATTACATTTTTCCAGATTTAAAACTACTGCCACTGTTTGTAAACAGTACTTGTTGGATTTGATGTGATTATTCCAAGCTGTGTGCACTCTGATTTAGTATTTGTATAGAAAGTACTCACAATGAAA
>JAHZNB010003186.1:0-17383 GCA_027744295.1 Callyntrura guangdongensis | reverse complement strand
CAAGAATAGTATATAGGTATATATGTACAGTTAAAATAATACTACTTTTGATCATCATTCACTACAACCCCAATTTTGCTACAGATTTCAGTCGTAAACAGTCACTCGTTATCTTAATTGTCGATTTGCTAAGCATGTCTATCATTATAGGTCGTCATTTTATAACTGAATAACGATAAAAAATTGATATACAACTAAATGCTCAAAATTAATAAAAATTTCATTTAAATGTTAAAATTTTCAAAAAATGTTTTTTTATTTATTTTAATAAATACAGTAAATAATGTAGGTTATTCTGATGGCATAAAAGAATTGTTGGGTTGGGGTAGCGGCTGTTAAGAAAACGAACAATATTAGGAACTAATTTCCTAGACCAATCACAACTGGGATTCTAAAAAGTTTACTTTTATTGTTAGTGGTGGTAATGCCTTATATTTTCTATATTTCTTGTAGCATTTTACAGTCGTTAGTAGTACAGCGTAGATTGCCTTGGGCAGAAACATTTCTTTAACGGATACTCTGCGTAGCAGCATTTCAGCTGTGCAGAAGATGAGTTTAAATCTTTAAAATGTAATCATGTCACTCTTCTTATGGTTAGATACACACACACACCCGACACATACGGGATTATGATATGTTTTAAGAAGGGAGAAAAATGAAAGAAAAAAAGCGTGAGAGATTGATTTCCAGCTTGGGAAATTTTTCATAAAAAACGAGCGAGAGGATCTCTCTGTTTTTTTCATAAGTGTATGCCTTTGAGCAAGGTAATCTGAATCATGTAATTTGATAATGTACGTGTAGAAGCAGTCGGACAGTAGACATTGAAAAGTGGTTGAGTTGATATAACATCTATTACATGTATTTAAGCATAAGCATTCTCTAACTGAATGATGTACATATAAATATATATAATATAATGTGCATTTTGTTTCTCCCCCAAACAAAATTCGATTCTAAACTCACGTCACTCAAAAACGATAGACTGCACCTTTTGCCTTGAAAAGGCGTCGCTCTGATGATCACGACGGCATCATTGTACAGTAATGCACCAGAAAACTTGGAAAAACAGCAAAGGTTCATAAGGTGATGGCTACTAAAGAAAGAATTCCAATGGTAGCGTGCAGCACCTTCTCATCCTGCCCTTAACCAATATTAAAGTGTTTTGGTGAAAAGACAATCGAATAGCCGCAGTTACTAAAACAAGTGGATATACCATTACCCAAAAAAAACGAGAAATAAAGCTCCACAAAAATAATTGTATATTAGTAACATCACATACACAACAAACACATGAAAAGGAAGTACTACACTACAGGTCTGATGTTGTTTCACTTTGGTGCATCACTGAAACCGTGTTGTATGCCTGTCAAGCCTCTAAAATACCAGATACAACAACCATGGCGTGTCATTTACGTAAACGGAACGATTTTGTTTTAAAACTGAAGGTGAAAAACAAATTTGTAATGCTTTTTCTTAGAAAATATCAAGGATTTCCTTTGTTTCGTGATTTTTGTAGTATACATAATGCCACAGTGCAATTTGGTTTGGTTTTTAACATGCATGAAAATGCGAAAGGTACGGCAAATTAGGATATTTTTTTACAATATTATTTACTTTTATATATATGATGATGATGATTTACCCAACGTTCACCGGATATATATGAGAACATGCATGTAATTTCATTAGCCAGAGCGCAATTGTGCTACTAAGGTTGAGGTTTTCTCTCTCCGCTTATCTTTAGGAGGAAGATCGTCTTCCATTCATTTTCTTTACACTAGCTAATAGAAATCCTTTTGTGACAGTGATTTTAGTCGCTGATTCCGTCGTTCGTTGCAGTCTATAATATTTTTGTTGGCACCCTTCCTTCTTCTCGCATGCACTTGCCTGCATTTGTGCGTGATAGAATGGTTGTGCTGATGCCAAAGCGTGTGTGTGTTTGGTGTTTACATTTACGAAGAAAAATGGGCTTGTTCAGTTTGCTCAGAGGAAAATACAACAGCCTTTTTGCATTCAAAATCAATGAATGGTCATGTATGTACACACAATACAATATATATTTGTAGATATTTCATTAACGGAGTAATATACATGTAGAGAAACACACACTTAAACTCCTAGGCCAGGTTTACTCTAAGCCTTTTTTATGCCAAACCAAATCAATAACGAGTATGGCACGTTGCATCTATATCACCCCAAATAACATAACCCGACAGAAATACAAGTAACAAGCTCACATGATGATGATGACGACGACGGTGCTGTGGCACAAGTTGGCAGGCCGGCAGGTTAACACACCACTACCACTTTGTCATTTTATTTTGAATCTTGAAAGGAGAGTGACACTTTCAAGATACCATCTTGACACTGACGTCATGTCATGTCAATTTTCTTTTTCTTTTTTGTTATGGCTTGCCCTCCTAAACTTTTCTATTTGTTACTCATCTTTATTATCACCATCATATAGTAGCGGGCTCACAATATAATACACTATCGTCGTAAGGAATAACGACGATTCGCTATATAAGTAATGGGAGAATATTCCCTGGTGCACGGTGTACTTTAGGTACTAGAAAACTTGCACTAGCAATGGATGATACATATATACTTACAGTTGTCATTTTCTTAATGCATTTATATTTGCTTCGAATGTCGACTCTGTGTATTATATTCTTTACAAAGCAAATATAATTTTTTACATAGCATTCTCTCTCTCTTTTAATATTTTTTATCACTTCAGGGGGATTTTCCTTTGAAACGCGGGAAGGTGGGAGACAATGTCTCAACAATCGAAAAATATCATGAAAAAAGAAGAATGAAATGAGTAATACCTCGCCCTTTTCTCAATGCTCTGAAATTAAATTAGTGCGAGTAAGGACAACATTTATATCTTGTTCCAGTGCACAACAGCATGTTTCCTGATACTGAAAAGTAGGTAAATTTTTACACACCCTATGGCAAATACATGCGCTGCGCGCATCAAAATGCGTAGGTAATTCATTTTTATGCAAGTGGCACTGTTTTATCAAACGGTGTTTATTAATATTGTTTAAGCAGTATTTAAGAACATTTTGTTCTACACACATGTGTGTGTAAAGGCATTAAAACGATAGTCGGTTTGTTTTGACAAGGGCAATGTGGCAGAGAGATGCAAACCACGACAAGTCATTCAGAAAGAGCATATCACTATGTGGTTATTTAATATGCAGAGCAGGTGCTTCAAGATGAAAACCTTTTTTGAACTGTGAAACCACCCACGAGCATTTTTGTTTTTGAACGATGTAGACTACTCGCACATCATAACGCTGAGAGGTATGTATTTTTCCATGAATATGTGATTCCAAATTCAATGAACAAAATATGACGTATAAATATTTAAGGTTTTGCTAACAAATTCTCTGTAGCTTTAATATAAAACAACAATAATAATGCCAAAATGGAGAGAAAAAAAATGAGTAGAAACTTCTTTTGAGGAGGATACATGTGAGATAAAAAAATTCTTTAAATGTACAACTTGGAATTCTTTATCTTGGATTCTGTCTAGAATGTTGGTTGCATTTTTTATACCTTCTAAAATGGTTATCAGCCTCAAATCAAGAACTGCCTGAGCTTGGCAAAAAAAGAGCGAAGGCTCTGCGCAAAACAGGTAAAATACTCCCAATAAATGAAGTGCCAAGGCCAAACAAAAGCGATAGAACATCCCACAATTGTTTCATGCTGCTTTGCTTGGACTGTTGTGTTATTATTTCTGAAACTGAGGTAAGTACCGTGAAACTTTTCAATTCCAGTTTTACTCGCCCAAAATGGAGACAATATAATGCTCTTCACACAGAAGACGGACTAACTGTAATACTGAATGAACTCACGAACGTTCTTTGTCTGAGTGTGTGTGTGTGTGTTTAGAGTTTAGTAAAGTTTCTCTCTTTTTAGGCATTCCTTGAGTTGCTCAATTTCTGTCTGCGTATACTCTCCAGAGAGATAAGCCGGGCAGAAGAGCAACAACAAAAGAAGCGAGAAAGAGGAATCTGGAAAGAGCAAAAATAAGAAGAGTGAAAGAAAAGAGAATAAGAGGAAAAAGAACCTCAACCCATTTCCCCTGAGCATTGACATTTTTGCAATCTAAATGTTTTCTTTTCTTTTCCATTTTACGCTTTAGTAGTTTGGGTGGTTTTCCCTTTCCCTTTTTACCTCCAAGTTTATTGGTGAGTGGCAGCAGTAGGAGAATAATCCGGAGAGAAACTATCCCGACCGACTGTGTGTATGTATTCTACTTTTCCTTCTATTTTTCTCTTTTGCTTTCATTCCCACAATAGTCGATTCAGCTTGGCATAACCATGTAAATTAATAAGCTCACCATGCCCCTGTAGAAGGCAGCCAACAAAGTAATGCCCACTAAAATATACCAGCCCTTTCATCGAAACTGGTTGAATCCACTAATTTACACTACGATATATATTATGCTCTTTTCAAGTCCACTGCTTGGATTTATTTCATAAAGTCTCTACCAACGTTCCTGAACACTACCACAAGTACATTGCTGCATCTTGTATAAAAGTAGATTGTTGTTTTCATTTTTTTGGATGTTCTCGTGTAGAATTTATTTTGGGCATTGTCAATTGTGGCTTCTGACAACAAAGCTGTAGTGTAAATAAGAATGCATATAACCGCGTATTACCGCACAATGTACAAAATGTATTATAGGTGCATATATGTAGCCATTTGTATGTACATGTCACAGTCAGAGTTTTTGACTCACAATCAACTCAGCTGCCCGCCACATGCAGGCGAAAGAATGTTAGCATTTTGGGGAAACCTTGGTAAAATGAATGCCTATTCAAGATGTACAGACCAATGAACACGATCTAAACCGGAAAAAGTGGATTTTCTAAATGTTAAGCTACTAAAAAGGACATCCTTAAGATCATCTACATTCCCATGATAAGAAAAGTACATATTATGCAGGCATACCAAAACAGTGTTCTCATTTTCGGATTTGGATTGGATGCCCTCGTTGTATACACTTGTGCCGCCACCGCGCCGTCCTGTACGGTCTGTTCTGGTTTGGTTCGATGAGCAGCCTAACCAAATTCAGCAGCACTGTCAGTGTGTGTGTGTGTGGGAGACTCGTAGAAAAAAACATGAAAACGGGGACGAGGAAAACAAGAGAAAAAACTTAATCAAGAGCGCGTCCGTCCTGTCAGGTCATTCTTCTTTTCCAGAGTTGTTGTAGGGAACCACAAAATGCTTATTGTTGCGCCGTTGTTAGAGAGAAAGGAAAGGTCATGCCTTGATAATCAAGGGAAATCTCCAGTATTCCTAAGGGGAGGAGTTGGTCTATAGAGTGAAGTGGATTGATATTGACTTTCTTTGGTCACATGAGATTTTAATTTGGTAAACACGAAATAAACTGCAAAGTGTTCTGTTGTTATCCCGAAATATTTTTTTTTCGGTAGCGGAAAGAGGGGACAGTATTTGATGACGTGGGTGCAATTAGACAACCAAAGAAGCCTCTAGCCTTCATCCATCTCCACCAGCAGCGAGTACTCACACATTCATTATGGCTGTCCTTTTTTTGAAATTACGTTTGTCAACTGTGGAGCGTGTAGTAGTCCTTACTAAAGCAAAAGCCCGCAAATTTTGCCGTAAGTTTTTATTTTCATCCAAATGGTGTGTATGTCCGCAAGTAAAAGATGATAGTTCTTACAAGCATATATATGTATATATAGGCTTGTGCCTAAAGTACATTAAGTCATCATCATCATTTTACAAATGTCTTCCAATATCTCAAATACAACATTACGAGCAGCCATCAAACATAAGTAGTCGGTGCTTTCTGACATGATTTTCATTTAAAAACTTCACATTACCCTGTGTATCTGGAGAGGAGTGTATGAGTTGAATGTGAATTGAATGGAAAAATATACAGCTGCACTTAACAAAGGAGACGAGAGAAAAGAGAATGAGTGAGTACGAGAGAGTGTGTTTGTATGTGTGTGTGTGGGAGAGAGCGACGAACAGGAGCAGAAGAAATATTTCCAGCTAACAGAATCCATATCCGAACATCACTTAACATATCCATTTTTCTTTTCAAGCAAAACTAAAGGATGAAAAACTCGTCCACTTTCTCTTGGTAAAATGTGCCAAAAGCAAAACTGTGTAGAAATCCATCCCTGTCAGACCCATCATGTATTTCCCTTTTATTTTCCCTCCCGTTTCCATCCACTTCACTTCACTTTACTTTACTTTTACCCGGGTATTTTTCATCATCCCTCCTCTATTCTCTCTCCTTTTCTTCGTTACCGCTCTAACACAAGAAGCGTTTTCTTTTCTCTCTCTCTCGTCCGTTCTTTATTTTTTTCAAAAAAATACATCCATCCTTCTTTTCTAGCTTTAGGTAGTACAGTATATTTACACCCGCCACAACCAAACATGTTACATCACTTTCGCATCCTTTGCTAGCCATCCATGCAAGAAGAAGAGAAGCACAGCAAACTAGGCAAAATTCATCCATATCCATCCTTTCGGTCCAAAAATGCTTGTTTTTTTACTTACTTTGTTGTTGCTACATGCCTTTTTCTGTCGGCATAGTCTAAGGTCTACTCCAACAAAGCATAAATGTGCTTACATAGTATTTATAGGCTTTACTTATGAAAATATGTAGTCCTTACTACTACCTATTACCATGTATTTCACCTTTTTCGTTTCGTTGAATACCAATGCAAACATAATATGTATACAAATAGCTAACCGTATTACACCAAATAACCATATATCTTTGGAAGAAAACTAACTTCTCTAAAGGTATAAAAGTCTACTCATGTGCACATTCCCAATAACTTTTGGGGTTTAATCCAAAAGGAGCAGAGAGAAAAGTACATATCTAACAGCAGAGACTGGAAAGACATACCACTTACTCATACGTCAACCAAACCAACGAAACGAAACCAAAGTGCGATGAATAAGTGAATGAATGAGTGGATGGTTGGTAGGTGATCTGTTACACACACACAAGATGCATAAAGTAAAACCGTCAAAGATATGATGATGATATCCAACAAACAAATCAAAATTGTACTTATTACCTATGTAGGATTTATGCATGTATTTAGTAATACAATATATACCTAGCTTACAAGAGACATAAGGGCCACTGGAAAGGGTCAGAAAATTAAAGAATGGTTTATAGTAGAATATATAGCAAAAATAAATAAATAAATAAAACTCTATTTACACATTTTACGCTTATCATAAACATATACGTAATAAGTATATCTCATATGCTAATGTTGCCGGCATTGTTCCTGAAAACAACATTTTTTTTATTGAACTACACCAAACATTTATCTACCTAGCTAGTTCTTTAGAGTTACATTCAGTTCTGCCACAAACTGTACCGAGAAAAAAAGAAAGTACAACAAGCACACTGTGGCAAGTAAGGAGAAAGGAGGAGAATCGCCAAAGACAGAGATGGATGCAAAAACGAAAGACGAAGTGGAAGAGTCTCAATAATGCTCCCTTTCCTATCGTTTTTATTTTGGAAATGCAAGAGAGAGAGAGAGGAAAGAATGTACAAGAAAGGAGGATGGAAACTGGCAAAAAAAACTCTCCAAAGAAAAATCGGAGTCCTCCCAATACATCAATAACAATGCATTAGATTACATTCCATTATATAACAACATTGAGAATTGAGAACAGAGTCAGAAAAGATGGACAGGCATGGCACGAAAGAGTGACGAGTATTCTCCTACAAAAAAAGACTACTTGTGTTGTGCTGCTGCTGTTGAAATGTGCCCGGCTACAAACACACACACACACACACACCACACACACACACTATTACAGATGCGCTATTTTAAAAATGTATTATAGTCTTTTAGTTATCGTCATGATCATGATCATCATGATCTATCCTTTTCTGAATGTATGCCTTCGCAGAAAAGATGGACGATGGGAGTTTCTGTAGTGTATATAGACACACAAAAGGAAGGAAAAGAAACCCAAGAAAAAAACTTGTCCTGTGAGTGAGACCAATATATCTCTTGCCAAAATCATGAAGGGAAAAAATAAGAATTTTTCCCCAACAATTCCGTTATACTTTTTGTGTAGTATGCCACCACCACCAACATTGGGAGTTTGTACATGTAATTGAATGTTTTTGTGTGAGATGCTTTCCTTTGTTGTAGTAGCAAGTAGAATTTTCCTTGAAGAAAAAAAAAGTTACGGCTTTTGCCTATTCGATTTCACTTGCTCTTTGAAGATATGGGCGGAGATCGGAAACAATGGCATTTTATCTAAACATTCTTCTGTGTAATAGTAACATTTTTCTGACTGACGTAAAGTGCACATTTGACAATCGGTTTGTAGTAGGAGTTGTTTTCAAAATATAATTAAACATGAGTCAAAATAAGGTTGTAAATGAATGACAATGGGACGTCACCTGCTGATCGAATAGATCATCTAGTTGTCTACCTTATCCTGTCAATTTGATGATTTATCCAACTTATTTGCAAACATGACATGGGATTACACGGTAAAATCTCCGTAAAAAATTAATACTTTAAGACAGGTTTTCGCTACAATTGACTAAAAAATTAGAAATTTAATATGACTGTGCATGCAAAAATTGCCTCAATTCTCCGCAAGGTTGAATATAATGCATTGTTTTCGTGTGCGGTATTAGCTTATATACCCATCCTTGTAATCTGTAACAATGTATATGTAATACAAAAACAAAAATACAGTTCACCGAAAGATTTTTTAAAACGCTCAAATAGAGTTTTTCTCCGTGTATATTATCCGTTCAGTAGAACGAACCTCTATTTCTCTTTTTTGTCTCTCTCTCTCACTTTTTCATGTTTTCATTGTAGTGCTGTCGTTCCCACAGCCGAAATGATTTATGATGTCGATTCCGACCATTTTCTATATTCCATCAGTAACTGCCTCGAGCAGTGGTGGTGGTGGCGGTGGTAGAACACTTCTGGCAGCAGTAGTAACTTTTGCTTATGCGTCTTCCTGACTAAACTATAAAGCTGCAGTGTGTGCACTATGTATTACATGTAGGTAATAGCGATAATCATAATAACAAAATGCACTTTACTCCCAACAGTCATCATCGATGTATGTATTGTATATACACAAAATGGAGAAGAAACTGTATAGGTATTATATATTATGCGTTTTATAGCCACCAAATAATATGAAATCATTGGAATCCTAGATAGCAAGTCATGGATCAAAACTTTAAGAAAAATCTTTTTTCGTTCGCTTCGCTGGTAATAAATACATAACGTCAGCTTTGTAAAAAATTGTTTCCTACAAAATGTTTTTGTGATGATGACGCTGTGTACAGATGCCTGCTGAAAAGACCGCCCGATTTTACATTAACTTTTTTGTATTTCTGTTTACGAAGGACAACAAATAAATAAATTTGGGGGAACCCACCACCTAACCAAGTGGATTATAATCTGTATAGAAAAACCCTGGGTCTGATTTTTTTTAAACGAAATCTTCGTTTCACCTTTTAAACCTTTCTTCGATCATGATTTTTGGTACAAAAAATACTAATGATGTTATTATTAAAAGATGCATTAAAACGTGACGATGTAAAAAGTNAAATCTTCGTTTCACCTTTTAAACCTTTCTTCGATCATGATTTTTGGTACAAAAAATACTAATGATGTTATTATTAAAAGATGCATTAAAACGTGACGATGTAAAAAGTGCCTAAATATATGGATTTGCATCTAGCGAAGAAGCATAAGCACTTGAAAAATGTCACGAACCGAATCTCTGTTAGTCTGTTACGCTTTTATTCTACAAGCGGAAATAGTCTTATATACATTATTACACACACGTATTTTTAACTTTGCTTATTTAGTACTCTACCGAATGGAAAATTTAATACTATAATAATACGACATTAGAAACTCTAGTTGGATTAAATACCTGGAAAAACGTGTCTGCATGAACCAATCGTTCGTTGAGTACAAGTAAATTCCGGGAATTAACAAGCCCTTTTTATTTTGTCTTCTCAGAAAAACATACTTGGATTAAATACCTGGAAAAACGTGTCTGCATGAACCAATCGTTCGTTGAGTACAAGTAAATTCCGGGAATTAACAAGCCCTTTTTATTTTGTCTTCTCAGAAAAACATTTTCAATTGAAACGGCTAGTGAGGATAATATGCATTTTGCTAACGTACTTGAAAAAGGATACACGATGCTAGAGTAAATACTACTCAGGTAGGCGATGATGACGCATAATATGCATGACTTAATAAGATTCTGTCAAACGTGATGGGAAAATAACTATGGTGGTATGAACCCTAAATAATCTGAGGTTCGGACAAGAAAAAATGGACTCCATTCGTCTTCTCGTAATAAATTCTTGGATAAAAATTAAAAACGCATTCGATAGACAACCATGATATATTGCTGCATTGAGCAGGTCATTTTAACATTGGGTTTTGTACGGTAGAACGGTGTCGATATATATCTGGTAAGTAATTATTAGCTCATCAACCACACACAAATGCAGAGAGTGTAATTACTATTTTCGAGGCATATGCATGAAGCTCAAAATACTTTTCGGCTACAGGTACCCTTCACAAATGTAGTAAAACTTTACTGTAGAATGCTTCCCGGTTGGATAATTCCAAGTAACACTTCATCTTATACATGAGAGATAACTTTATAGCGAGTTTACAAAAAAATCAGACCAAAATGGTAGTGATCAGTAATGAAAAAAATAGTGAATGAGAGGGCTATTATAAAACTATTATTATAAAAATAGACACACTCAAATCTTCAGTACAGCAACAGAACAGAAGAAAACGTAACAAAGGCAAATATCAAAATCGTACAGACCAACTGGCCCGTAATCAAGCAAATGCTTCAATGAACGCCAACTTGTGATGGTAAAAAGCTAATAAAAGTTAGACAATGTTCCACCAGACGTCAGTATATGATGGAAGCTTACTTCTGACCAGGCCACCTAGAAAAAAACCTGTATACATTTTTTACTTATAAGATGGTCTCATAGAGTAAGGCTAAACATCTAAATACTTTGTAACTTTTTCATTATTGCATTAAGTTCAAAGATTCAATTATACACAAATCTATAAGAATGTTTACAAGCCCTGTACAGGCTTTATTTTTTCTCAATGACGGTGACAATGAGTGCATGCCGTAATTTTATTACGCGCTGTTGATGGCGACAATGAAATAAAGACCAACGGGCTCTCTCTCGTAGTTACTCTCGAAAATACAAAGAAGCACATTCTTCCTACAAAGTTGTTTGTAAAAAACCTACATAACTGGTATTGTGGGCTGTCTGGCCATGTGCTTACGAGTACACGAAAATAATCAAACGTATCATACATGAAAAACAGCGCGGTACCACATCACACAGACACATAATACCTATAACTTGTTTCTTGTTACAACTGCCAAATGTGTATACGTTCCTAGAACGGGGAAAACTGTGTATAAAAAATGTAACCTACACACACACAGACCAGCATGTATACCTACCCAACAATATTACAAATACATTATGATGATGCACAGTACAAACCTCCATGGAAAGGCTGCCATTTCATTCTTTACAAAAGTTTAGGAGAAAAAAGGGTCGTTTGATTGACAGCTGGAAATGAGCTACGATTTATTCTCATTATCATATCATGAGTGTCGTGTCACGGATCTGCCAATGGGCCTTCGTCTTAGCCAAGCAGCCATACTTTTCCCTGTGCAACTCCACCCGATCCTTCCAAACCACGATTAATCAATGTCCAACAAACTCCGACTCCATAGATATTCTTAGTAGTTGTAATACAAGAGAAATAGTATTAGTAGTAGAGTAAAACGTAGAATAGAAAAAGAAAGAGACTGTGTGCCAGCGTGAGTGTGTGTGTGAGTGAGAGAGAGGGAAGGAGGAAAAGAGAAAAGGAGCATGCTTTGCTTTATTATACATAGTAATACGAATATGATGTGCATCCGCATTTACTACTGTTACAACAACACAACGTGTACAGCTAGAGAGCATCATCATCATCAGCCACATTTTCTTAGGAAAACAAGGAAGAACAATATTGTACAGTGCTACTCACGCTGCTGCTGGTGTGGTGGTGGTGGTGGTGTTCCCGACAAGTAAAAAAGCCTTTTTAGTCAGCCAGCATCATGGCACACACACAAATGTACAGACGAGTCACAAACAACGTGGTTTTGTTGTTGTAATAAATATAACTGACTCAACTGCTGCTGTGTTACTTCTTACGGGGTAATCATGATGATGATGACGATGATGGTGGAAATAACCTGGTAGAAATAATATTTTGTAACCGGTGCCAGTATAACTGCCATTGTTGCTGGTTTCGTTTTTGTGTATATGAGGAGATGGTTTGTCATGTTTATAGGAATGCTGGTAAAGTTGATATACGGCATTATATCATGTATTTTCATGGCTCAAAAGAATCTCGGATCAGCGGACTTTCAACCAGGATGATGATGATACACGAACAGGAACGTAATATATAGGGCATGGTAAAAGTCTCGAAAGATGTTACATTGCAATAACGACGCTGCTTATTCTGGTTGCAAGTAGGTATATATTTCTTTCCCCTGTTTATCGCTGTAACTTGGCACGAGTGTTGCTGTACTTTATTGCATATGCGCCGTCCTCTTCATCTCCGCGCTTACATCCAAAAAGCACGAAACTTTTTTTCTCTTGTTTTGCCATAACCATGCTTTGTGTAAACATGTAGGATGGATATAAATGCATATAATACTTTCTCATGCTTTCGGCTATAAAGTATTATAAACTTATCGCAAAGCTTAACGCATAAAGGAAAGTCGAGAGATTAATAAAAATCAGCTGATGACAATGCATGTGCGCACGTTAAAATATACAGAGGTAAACAAAAATATGCTTTGGCACAGGTTAAAAAGTTAATGAAAAAAAGTTACATGCATGTGAAAGTAGTTTATATGATTCTCTGGATGAAACGGAGAACTATCTTACAAACAATATGTATGAGTGTCTTTGACAAACGCTTGAAATAAGTGAACAATAAAAACAATATGTTTCTTGACACAATATCATCATACGATAACATTTTACAATATCATCAAGGGAAATTACGCTGTACACTACAATAATAACATGATCAATATAACAGTAAAACTAATTTCATATACACCTACTCTTAATCCTAATCTTATAAATACGGTGTACCTTACATTTACCATTATATGCAGCATTTTACCGAGATGAAGTAGTAGTAGCTTAAAATGCCTATTTACTTAATCCTAAAATAACACTAGTATATTATTTTACCGGGGGTGCATATGTTCAGTAAAGTAGATGTAGTATGTAGTGTGGTGTAGGTATGTACGCAAAGGAGAAGAAATGTCTATATATTTATAACAAGTTGGTTGTATACCCTAATCATCGGTCATTTACCTGTCCAAGTGTCCAAACTTATTTTTTATAGCCCTTAGAACACACATACACACTGTTTTCAACGTAAGCAACTCTCGGCGACACACACACAGCTATATAGGTTGTACATTACGCTAACATTTATAATCCACGAGCAGCTTATGTACCAACATCATTAAAAAGATTGTTCACTTAACAGGGTTAACAAAATGCGCGGCTTAATGCTCATCCTAACTATTAACATTGTATTAACTGTAATACTACACTAGTTTTCTGTACCATTTATCATCAATGCTACGAAGAGGGTTTTCAAAGAAAGACTCTCATTTTTTTATTATATTCATACATCCCATATGCCAAATGTCAAGCTTTCCAAAAAACAAAATGCAACGTCAAATGAGAAGGGTTTATATGAACTAATTTTATTATTGATGGACACGTATGTAATTTTCTCAACTACAGAGCTGATCAGTAAAGTGTTTTACTGATTAAATTTTTACCAAAAATACTGTGTGCGTATACATCAATTGTTACAGAATTACTACTGCTTTATTCTGATTCCTTACACTTCCAATCAGTGAGAAACACTCGGGGTCGATGTATTTTTCTTACTTTTAACTACAGAAATTTTTACTCTTTTTGGGAATGTTTCCTGTCACTAAAAACTATTTTTTTCGCCAGTTTTATTGATTTTAATCTGAAAAGCCTTGTAGCATCATTGAAAATATAGTACACTCATCAAGAACAATTTACTTTGGTGGTGAGCCATTTATCAAGCAACGTCTTTTAGCCGGTCAGTTTCTAACCATATTTAAAGACTATATAAGTGGCCTCGCCCTTTTTTCAAACTCTCAAGCAAAGCTATCACTGAACAAAATTTCACACGTTTTACATTTTACCTAGCCACATTAAAATGATGATAGCCCTCCAAAAAATTATACCTATCAAGTGAAAACAATATGAGATGTTGGCTGCATGCAGTTTTTCAAGTCAATAATAAGCTGAGGGCGATATCGTTCTCGCAGAAGAGTCGTCGTCATCATCATCATCATCCTTGGAGATATTACTAGGTAAACCACTCTTGCATGAATGAGTCAGTGCAGCGCAAGTAGTAGTAGTAGAGTAGGAATAAGTACAGTCGTGCACGGCACTGTTGTACTGTTACTGCACACACCATGCACGGTTTTTTTTTCTGCAGACACGAATATTGTTGACAAGTGATGAAGATGGATGATGTGGTGCTTTTGAATAAAACCTTAAATTAAAAGATGATTTATACGCTTATGCATTTTGATGATGAGATGAGACCTACATAAGCTGCATGGAGAAAAAAAAATTATCGGGTACGAAGAACGTGTTATTGGTAGGTATTCTAGAGGGTATACCTATGTATAACAAGCATAATATATAATGCTTACATTTCTTTTAATAGACTTCGGCACTTTCGCTGTGCCTATTTATGATTTTTCTGGTAATGAACTCACTCGGGTACTTTTCAAAGTTTGCATTATTGTTACCCCGATAATTTAGCAGTGAACGGGAATATAAAAAAATATTGAAGAGTCAGCCATATAGTATTTATGCAACACATGTGTAGTACTGTGGGGGATGATGATGACGAGACCGAAAGAGAACGAACGTATACGTAAGTACCTACCTATATTAACTTAAACATAATGATAGCATATTAATCTAAAATATTATAGTAATACATCAACCAATCAACAAATAAAATCGTATTGCAGCTTTGTGAGCACGCACCTCTAAAATGTAAAAACAAACAACCTTTCGTCGTTCACCGAGAGAAAAACTAAAAACAAAAAAATAACTTAATAAAAGTAGTAATATATATTTTTTAATTACAAGTCTCGTATACCAGCATCACTAATGTTGTCCCATGAAGTAGTTTGATAGTGCTTGGGAGTTTTTTTTTATCATTGACATTGGCAGTTACAAACTGATCTATACGACATGCAAACGATAAAAACAAGCAAAAAAAACTATCATGTTCTGTCGTACTTTTTCTTCTACGTGTAACCTTTATAAATCTACCTAATTAATATTTAATGACTATGTCTGAGAAAATGTATACATGATATATAAAATGAACCACAAAAACGTTTTCCTTAAAACTTAAATTCTCTTTCTCTCTCGGCAAATGATTTTGTAATAAAACTACTATAAAATCCTGTGTAAATAGTATCACCGGAGCACGTTTTCCATTATTCCACATCAAACGTGAACATAAATATAGTAATTAATTATCCTTGTAAATTACTGTATATTTTAGTAGTATGTACGTAATATGGTTGCTTTCACTTTTTCATACGTATATTTGGTTGCTTTTGTATACATCATTTTTTATCTGGTTTATCTTGGTATAAATCCTTATTATTTTTTATCGGTATTTACGTAACATCATACATAAAAATGTACATTAATGTACTATCAGCGGAGTTGTTTCTTTTAAAAACAAGCAAAAAGAGCGACTTTTAAAAATAGCCCGCGAGCACACATTCTCTTCTTTTGTTTTTTTTTTGTCTGCTAGAAAGTAGTAGTCAAATTTCTATATGCCGCCTATATCTCTTCCTCTCTTGGTATGTTTAATTTGACCTACCAAAAAACTATTAACAAATAAAATGAGCAAAATATTACTTTTCACCATGAAATCCTTAAAAAATTGTTATCATCGGATTATATAGGTATAACTTTCAGTAAAGGTAATTCACATTTCTCTCCTTTACATCACTTTTTTTTCTTCTCGTATTTTTGATTCTGAAGATTCTGTCGGTGAATTACGATCCCATGTAAAATCTACGTCGTTTTAATAAACCTTTGGCTTGTACTAAGAGAGGGAGAGACTTGAAAGTTGATTTCTTTTCTCTGTCGATACCATTTCAAGTTAACTTTTGAAAGCCTACTTTTTGTATACTTCATCTGGTTTTTTTAAAATGTGTTGGACTAATTAGGTATGTGTATTAGTATCTTTAATTTAAAGTTAGTTACGAATATCTTTTTATACGCGTTCTCTACTTGTCACATTTTTTCGTTACAATTGTATACATGTAATGAATAGAATAAAACGTCGTAATACATAATATATAGCGTAGTGTTTACTCTACCAGTAAAAACACACACGCGCATATACACGGGGATACAGCGCAAGTATTTCCTCTATATGTTAACTCCTTTTTTAGATCATTCTTTTTTGTCAGAGGCTCACTTCACGTACTTACAGAATAAAACATTTTTACACAGGTGAACGCTATAAAAGTTTAGTTACTTTTACCAATAATAAGACAGATTTTATAATGTAGGTATGTAGTAAAGTATACACAACGTTGCAGGATCCTCACTTATGCTTAATCTATACCTATAAAACTCAATTTCTGTTTGTCTGTCTGTATGTGTGTGTTCCCCCGTAACTTCAAAACTTCTGAACCGATTGGTCGCAATGCACTCATGCATACGCTCCCCGGTAAGGTTTTTGTCAAGGTTTGGAGAAATTTTTAAATCCCTTGACCCAGTAGGGTCAGTTTAGTCCAAAAAGTTTTAATGACTGAGCTAACATCTCATTTCCAGAGAATTTTTAATTTTAACGGACCAAAAATCTTCATTTGTTGATTTGACTGAAATTTGGTACAGGTGTCCAACACATACACAAAATACGATACCCAAAGTGTGGGTCATCATGAGTGACCTTTTTAGACCCGATAGGGCCACTTCTTACTCGGCAGAAAAAAAGTATTTTTTTCGTAATTAAACCATCATTTCTTGACCGATTGGGACCAAAATCACTCATGCAGACCATGTCTGGGCGGGTTTTAGTCATGGTTTTTGGGATGAAAATTCATTTCTTTGACCCAGTAGAGCCACCTTTTGGGAAGAAGTCTTTATGACTATGCTAACGAAGAATGTTTAACTTAAATATATTCATTTTTTAAT
>JAHZNB010003185.1:0-17233 GCA_027744295.1 Callyntrura guangdongensis | reverse complement strand
CTTTCTTCCTGCCTGTTCAGTTAACCGAGTTAGGAGTTTTATTAATTTTATATTGTTACCAGAACGTAAAACAAGGTGCTACGAAATAATATATTGTGCTGACTAGGCTAGATTTTTTTTGTTGAAAGAGGCCACTTTGGACAAGTTCTCCACTGCCAGTAGCATCATCCATCACTCTCGTACAATAGGAAAAGCGCTTATCTCTCTCTTTTCTCTCTCCATGTCTCTCTTTCCTGTGAGTTGGAGACAGTTGGCGTGCATGTAAACTGGAATGTGAGGACTACGCAAAAAAAAACTTGGAACAGATGCGTAAATTCGTTCGTTTTGTTTGCAGGGTGATAATAATGAATAAAAGTATGTGGGGAAAGTATATGTAGGTGTCACACTACACTTCCTTTCAGCTACCACTACCATTTACATCATGGTAGTTTACACCAATTACTTTGCTCGTATACTACCAACTTATTTTTTTAAAGGCATCTTCTGATGTTGACCAACAAAGGAAAACACTATCATATTGTAAGCAAGCCTTCCCCTCCCCATCTACAACTTTCATCCAGACCGATTTTTTCTTGACTGCTCCAGATTCCTTCTCCTTTTGTCTGTCTTGGACTTTGTTCCTTTAGACATTTTTAAAGCCAAGCAACAGGTCGTTGTACATGGCTTCCGTTTTTCTTTTTTTCCCTTTATACAAGTCAAGTGTGTTGGTACACACAGACACACATCCCATCATCATCATCATCATCATCACTAGAAACGATTACCCAAAAAATACGGTGTACAGAAACACTTCGCCTTTCACTCGAGTATCTTTCCGTAGGAAAGATTACACCGGGTTTTGTCTACATATCAAATCTTATCGTATTATCAGCTTGGTACCTCTTATAACCGTAATGGTGGTTGTGCAAAGTGGTATTGTTGATAATGTTGTTAACGGTAACCTATATATCCTACAAAAATTACAACTAACTCGTACATACCCAAAATATTTTTTTTTCTAGAGAGTAGGTTGAGGATTATAAAAAAACGAGACTACTGTCTCGTCTGTTAGTTACAAGTCTAATGGTAACATGTTGATAAATAAAGACTTAGACAGGAGGTGGTTATGTACTTTTATACTGTTTCTCGATTGTGCGAGGGAGAAAAAAAATACTCCAGTGAGTTTGTCGACGTCTCTGTAATTCAACATCAGTGGTAGGAGGGAGCACGAAGAATATTGTGTTTGAGAGGACGGAAGAGAAACAAAATCAGCTTACATTTCATACATTTCTTTGAACTACCTACACAGACTTAACGCTCCGATCGACTACTGACTACAAAGTATCGAAAGTATTTTTCTTCTTCATCTCTTTCCTGCCAAAAGCCTTGATATTGGCAAAGCTTCCTAGTGTATACACGGAAATCGTATACAATAGCAATCTGTATGAGGAGTAATCCTGGCAGTTGGAGGTGGTGGCAGTGGTAGTTGAATAATATACAGCAGGAGTTGAGTTGTAGTAATCAGCCCCCAGGGAAACATTACATAATGCTAGCGAACCAAACAACAAAATCAACTTGAGCTCCAGCTCTTCTGTGGAGGGACAAGGGGAAAACGAACCAAGAAAATGGCAAGTAACAGCAATCTATGTGTAGCGCCTTGCTCCGGCGTCTCTTTTGCGTGCCGTGTAGTGTATAGTATACTATGCTACTTAAAAGGAGAAGTGGAAATAATAAGTATATCTAATAATAATGCATTCCTCAACAGGAATTGTATTGTTAGTTATTGTTATTATTGCACTGCAGCTGGTACATACTTTATAGTATGTAGAACGACTACAACTTTTATAACTGCGTTATTTCAAAGACAGTAATTTACTTTTTCCAATTTTATGTTCTGCCTTTCTACTGTGTATACCGCAAAAGACAGACAAGGAAAAGGAGTTATCGGCGGGGGAGGGGTTATGAATGTTACCACTTCAGGCCAAGACTCGGTTACAGTGGTTACATCAGCAGGAGTGGCAGCAGCAGTAGGTTAATAAAATGTGCACACGGTGTTTTGTCTTTCATTGTGCGTTCCAGGTTACAACTATTTTTTTGTACTTGTCTGGTTATAATTGGTGTCGTCATTCACACTGCTCTTCTAGTATAATAATTACGTTAACTATGCTCCCGTGGTTATTTCCTGACAGTGTCGTCCTTTTCCTTGTGCTATAATAACATAATGTCACTCCAACATGAAAAGGGAGCGTGTACTCCTTTGAAGTCCACACGGCTGAAAGAAACTTCCTTTTCATTTGTGATGTTCCGAGTCTTGAAGAGGTTGTGAAATATTTTTTTTTAGGAAGCACAGGGTCTCCCTTTTGGAGCGTTTCTCCCCCCCAATAATAACACAATGAAATATGTATGTAGATGATAGAGTTGTTCTACCTGTGACCCTAAAACGGAAGTGTAAAGACATCACTCTTGTTTTCATGTCAACCACACTTTTGCTGTACGTCACGTCCACACTCACAAGTCGGTGACTGGGAAAATGGGAATGGCAAGAGGCAATGAGAGAAAGACGAAAAAGACTAAATATTCATCAACTTTCCCCCTCTATCTTCTTCTTTTCTTGTATCTTATCTCTGCTTTCCAGTTAAAGAGCCCTTTTATTATGGATGATGCGAAGGATGTCTCTCGGGGACACAATGAGAAAGGATTATGGATGCTTTCTGCTTTTCTTGTTTTTTTTAGCGTGTGCGCAATTTAGTTTTGTAGTTGGCGTTGGTGCTAATCCTCATGTTCATTTTTTTTGGGGAAAAGAAGAACTATCAAGATGTGTAGTGCTTTACTATTTTCTTTGTTTGCAGTTTCACTCAACCTCTCACACGAAATTTTTTGGCAGGTAGCGCGTCATGAGTTGAGTTCCGAACTATTCATTTTATTTAGTTATTGTTTCATCATTTCCAAAGCACCAGGCGTTGTATATACAGATGCTGCTGATGACAATGGCGGTGTTCTCCAAATTCTGGCCAGCATTTAAACTGAAAAGAAATTACAATATACTTTTATTTCGTTGAGTTAACATGACTGACTATATGTAGGGAAAAAAACTTTGGCAGGTAAATGTGAAACAAGGGAGCACCGGGAGAGAAAAAAAATGTGTAAGCTTAATTTCCCATAGGAAAAAATTATTCATAGGCCAGAATCCATGGCAGATATAAAGTTCATTTCAATATTTCAATTTCAATTACAATACAGTGCAGTAGCACCGTCTCCCGGTAGCTATATTCCATATCAAAAGATGAGAAAAAATAGATAAATTTTCAGATAAAAAAATCTTATTTGTCCTGCTTCCATCTTTATACAGACAGAATCCATGTGTGCATTTAAGCAGTGTATATAACATTAACCAAAAGTCAGTCTGTTCAAAACATGTAAATTTGTAGCTTTACGTTCAAATAATTTTATCTGTCTCTTATGATCAATCCGTTAATTGAATGAAATCTGGCTTGGCGCTCAAGCCTCGCAATGTATTAAATTACATTTATTCATATATTTATATTTATATTGTTTCTCTAAATTCTCTATTAAATTTCATGAATCATGGGCCATGTAAGATTTTCCCGTATTCACACAGTAAGTATACGGCTCGGAAATTGGAAATTCAGGTTAGCGTTACAACTAGTCGGGAAGTCGTTTCGGCATGTATGTGTGATATGATGTATGTAATAAAAAGAGTTGCTGACGGGTAACGAAAATAAACAAGTTGTATGTCGTCGCGTATGAGATAAAAATCGAGTAGTAGCAGCAGTAGTAGGAATACGATAAAATAAAGTGACTTGATTCACTCGTTTAAGAATGTTCGCTGGCAAGTCTCAACGCAGTTTAAGAGTTTCCCCATTGCTCGAAAACAGTGCATGAACGAACAAAGGACATGAAGCAAACAACGTTTCCCAGTCGACAGTCTAATCAGAGACACGGCAAGCCACCTACCCTTCTTGAAGCGAAGTGATGCCGCTTGTGTGAGCGACTTTCAACTTTCCGGGGTATTAATGTTCATCATCTGTGTGCAGATTATTATACGAGCATATGTATGTGAGGGAATGGTGAAACTCGGCAGGACTGAGTTGTCGTTTTTTTTTTAAATAAAGAAACACTTTTGCACGAAGAAAGCTCTTGTGTTACTCGCGTTATTTTAAAATATTTTATTGAAAAAATTATAATAATTACAATTGTGTAAACGAGAACAAAGGTTAAACTATTTCAAAGCATGCTTGCCAATTTAAATTTTGGCGCTACAGAGAAAAAGTAACCGTTAAGAAACATTTTGTTATTTTTTTTTAATTTTAATCTTGTGAAAACGCTACGCGTTGTACAATTACACAAAAAAAATAATCAGTTTAGTTAGTGGATTAATTGTTAACAGTGGAGATTTTAGTGAAATGTGTGACGATGAAGAGTCAAATAGGCTTAACGCTACAGCACTTCGAAGAATTGACCCCACCTTTACAAAATTACATGGAACTGCTAGTCAGGTTGCCGTGTATCGTTACAACTCGGTAACTCAATCATGGGTAAGTTTAGATAAATCAACATACATGCAATTTAATCATTAAACTAGTTTCTGTATTTTTATTTATTTTGTGGAGAAATTATATGATTTCTATTAATTGATTCAGGTAAAATGTTTTATTTAAACTACAGTTTTATAATATTCAAACATTTTATAATTTTCAGGTTATTAAATTTTAAGAATGATACATTTTTTTCAAACAGTTGGCGTTATTGTGTGATTGCAATGGCAACAAAATAATAATTATGAACTAACCATTGTTTTCCCATAGCGTACAACGAACTGTGTAAAAAGACAGTAAACTAAAATCTTGTCTTTTTATGATTTCTGATTCGTTTATTGTTGACGTTCTGTGATTGGTCCCCAGGATAAGACTGATACTGTTGGCTGCCTGTTTTTATATGAGCGGTAAGTAGTTTACAACAATTTATGGGGAATTGTGGGAGACTGACAAAGTCTTAAATAATTTTTCTTATTTTCTTTTTCTTTAGTTCAAAGTGTACACGTTTGTTTTTGTGTAATGTTGTGTTGTGTGTATAATAATGCGTGTATTGTACACCGAGTATTAAGGTAATGTCTGCACTGAAAAGTCCACTGTATTTCACATCACTGTTTCACCAAAATCCACATTTACATGATAACGTTAAATGGCTTGTCACCTTCTTGCCAGTACAGCGCAGCAATTTAGTGTGACGAAAAACGTACACATTCCCTGCTAAAATTATTTTTCACCGATGAAATCGTCCAATATATTTTCAGTTTGAAGTAGGGTAACATTAGTTGTCTAACCGTCACTTTAACTATAGTGATCACATTCACTATGTTAATTTAAATTATTTTCTTGTTCCCTTCTGTGTCAACCGTCTTTCTTATATTTTTTCTTTAATCGGAAGATTCGAACCAAAGTAATCATCAAAGTTGGAAGTAAAAATTAGTGTGTATTTTAAAAAGCAGTTTGTTTGAATGTATTTAATTTGACACGCTGTGCTTATGGTATCAAGTATTCTTGCAACAAGCTTTTTCTCTTTACAACTTTTTTCGTTTTCCGTATACTCCACCAATATAAAAGAAACAGCATTTCCCGTTAACTTTACACCTAAAAGATGTTTTTTCCATTGGTGTTGAAGAAAAAGTATAACATAAATATTTTTTACGGAAAGCTAAAGTGCTTGTAACCGGCAAACTTTACTGCTCACAATTTACATTTTTTTAATGCATTCACTTAAGCGGCGCAACTGAAACATAGAAACTTTTTCGATCACCAGCGGTCTCTTTTATCCGGGGGTGGAATAGGGGAGGCAGCAGTCGTAGTTTTTTTTATCAATTACTGCCCACGATAGGGATAATGTACAACGTCACCCTCCTCCTGTTTCGCTGCTGCGTTTTGATATTTCTTTTTTCTTCTTCAATACCCCAATCTCGATTAATAACCAAACCACTACTACTGCACAACGTCTACAACAACTACTGCTTTTACTCTCAGCCACGAACCTCCACTGCTATTTTTACAGCTATTCGTGTCGTTTCCATTTTTTATTTTTCGCATGTGCCTTCCTATAGTCATGCGCTAAAATACTTTCTCCCGTCCGATAAAATGATATGACAACGATGCGGTAGAAAATCGTGTGTGCTCTCGCTCTATATCCACATTACCAGGTAGTTCTAATGTCACATTTACTATCATTTTCTGCTATCTCCACTCGCTTGTCTTGTCTTTCCGTAAGTTAGTTTAAAGTACAGGGGCACACCGAAGAACGGTTGTTGTCGCGTACATGAAAAACGTTCACTCACACTATGCAGCAAGATAAGACGACTCTTCCACAACAAATGCGGCAGCCTCCACGGCGAAAACCAACTAACTAACTAACTAACCACGACTACCACGACGAACGACCAGGGCGACAATGACGACTTGTGACTACTGGCTGACTGACTAGTCCTCACAGTAGTCGTCGTCGTCGTCGTGGAAGCAGAATACTGATGATGATGTCACAGTAGAGATAGATACAAAATTGAATTGCTTTTCTTTCCAACCGTTTAAAATTCTGTTGGATGTAGCAGTACCACTACTAGTTGTGGTGACGGTGACGGCGACCATGATGATTATGATGGTGCCGTTAAAAAAGTTTTGAGTTCAACTCAAGTTTCATGTTATGTGCGTGCGTGCAAGCAATGTACGTACAACAACGACGACGCGACACTCTCATCTTCCATCGCGTTACCGACTCCTCTACACCGGGTAAATAATATGCCTGTCTGTGCTCTTAGCCAGTATACATGCATTATTACCATGGGATTCGTGCCTATATGGTGTATTATTCTCACTTCCCTGTTGTCGTTATCCTTAAGAAGGGAATTCATGAAGGAGCAAAAGATAAAAAAAGAGAAGAAAAAGAAGGAAAAAAGAATACGAGTGAAGAATCAGTATCATCATCATGAAAAAAGCTATAATGATCGTCATCAGGATGATCACGACGATGATTATACTCCTCTTCTGTAGGAGGAGGATATAAAAAATAACTGGTACGTCCACAAAGACGACACACGGAGGAGTGTATATATAGAGAGAGAAAGAGACGACGATGTGGTGGTGTTGATGATGCGATTATTTATATTTTGTTAGTGCATAATATTATCATCTTCATTCTCGTACACTGCTGCAAAGTTTCTTCATCTCTTTTTTCCTTATCTTCCCCGTCTTTCTTCTTTTTTGGTCGCTCTTCTCTCTCTCTCTCTCTCTCTCTCTCTCACGGTGTTCATTTTGTGTACTTCATTTTCTGGATCCGAGGATATCAAGTTGGAGTTTAGTGTCGGTGATGATGATGATGGTGGTGGAGTTTGTTTGCCCGAGCCTCAAGGATTGTTGTAATAACTTATTTTGCCACTATTCATAGGTATATATATATATATCTGTTGGTACACACACTTTAGAAGAGGAAGGAGGAAAAAAAATTGTAGCATAATAATAACATTAATAACAAAACACTGTTGCGTCGCTGCTTCCACCATGCATCACCACCGCTATTCCTCCATTGAGAAGAGAAGGGAGAAAGAGAGAGAGAGAGAGACTGAGGCTTTATTGCTCCTTCCACAATCTCTGCCTTGTGTTCGAACATGAGGTTTTGTTTGCACTGATACTGTTACAAAAACAGTAGTCAAGTAGCAGTGGTGGTGGTGGTGGAGTAGTTGGAGTGGGAGTAGAGATATTACCTAATAGGCCAATATATAATCATCACATCATCGTAATTATAACTGTCTGGGTTTTATTTTTGTAGGCATTGTTGATTTTGTCTGTATATCTCATCTGAGCTTGGGTAAGCCTTGTAATCACCGTCAACAACAGTTGTCACTTAACAATTAACAACAATTATAGTTTCGCTTGTAATAAAATGTGGCTTCACTAATAAAAATTTCTACATGCCATTAAGTATTTGGGATAACCTACAGTATGATAAGCTTGACATGTTTCGCTACTTCCTCACACTTTAATTTTTTTCTCTCAACTTCTCAGGTTTATTCTTTTTCTGAGGCTGATACTGCGACAGTAGAAGTGACGACGATGATGAGGATGATGGTGCTTTGATGCTTTCCATGCACTTGTTAATATTACCATTATAGCTGCTATGATGGAGGAGGTGGTGGAGGAGGACTGTTTACTGCTTCGTTCTTTCGTAGTAGATAAATTTTATTTTCGCTGTACACAACTGGTCCGCTTCCAATCCACACCGGCGATATTTTTTTTATAATGCAACCCAACTAGTTTACAGTGGCGGCGGCGGCGCGGTATATTGGAATATGGCAGTATACCAACTGGCGATACTACTTTTACTTGCCATTTTTCGGAATAAGATAGAACGGTTTTGAACTCGTCGTAAAAAAATCATCCATCTATTAAAATTGAAACTCCTGTGTGTACTCTCACCCCTTTTTTTATTCTACAAGCTTCAACGCCATTTATTTGCTTAATACATAAATTAGTGGCAGCGCCGCAGAAGAATATTTGGCATAAATGCCATATGCATTTGCATGTAAAAAAACGCGTCTCTCGTATTCTGGGAAATCCTGCACCAACTTTTCTGACTTTATCTATATACACAACTGTACATAGACGAAGACTCTCCCTCTCTCCCCTTGTTTCTTTCTGCATGTAAATTATGAAAGTGGAAAAATGATAAGTGTAACTAATCATCGGTTTTTTATTCTCTCGTGGGCATCCTTTCTTTTCTACTTTGGGGCCTCGTTGCTGTTACTCTGCTCCGTTGTTTCTTTTTCTCCTCCACGTCCTATGGCTATATACGCGCAATCCCCCAAAAATACTTTTAGTTAGAACTATCATAATGATCATAATATCCTTGTTTTAAATTTACTTTTTTTTTATCGTAGCTCGTAATGTAAATAAGTGCGAAAAACTTGACTTGTTTTAAAAACGGTGATTTTTACTTTATTGACTTGTCCTCGTCACACGGGTTTTTATTGTTTCCCAAAGGACGCCTATCAAAGAGATAGTGCTCGGGTTAAAAGGAAAACTGGGCCGGGGGTAGCCTCGCGTTTAGAACGAGAGAAGAGATAGAGCGGATTTAAGGGTGTGCGGTTCCGGTTGTTTGCCACTTAAGTTTATTAATGTTCCCGTTCGTAGAAGCGTATTGTTTCTATAACGTGTGAACTAGTTTGAGAAAATGCCATGTGTATGTGGAGAAGTGATAGCGATAGTAATTTCTTCAAAATAAAATTGTCTTTTTATAATCCAATCACTTCCTTATATCTCATTTTTTACAACTTAAAAAAAATCTTTTCTCGGCTCGTCTTTTCTTACACAAGTTGTCCTTAGAACGGACGTATTTGGTGGCAGAAAGCGAGAGAGAGAGAGAGAGGCGGATAATAATATATCACGCTATTTATTTATTTTTTCTTGGCTAACCCTCTATATCATGTTATGGTAGTTTTAAATTGTCGACGACGACAACGTTCCTCTCACCATCACCACCACCCGACCTGCCTGCTTACGTCTTTCCAATAACATTATCGTCATCTAAGTATGTGAGTCATCATCCCATCACATTTTTATAATTTTTATGGCTTTGCCAAATCCCAACTCCCTTTGTCTTGTCATTAGCACCGTGATGCAACATCTTGGTATAAAATAATATCCGGTGGGATTACTTACGTCCGTAATTTTTAATGGGCAATACAATATCTTCCTCATGTCCTACTTCAATTAGTTGCTCTCCGTAATTGTGTAATAATTGTTTTAACGGTAACACACTACTAGTGACAGCAACAATCAGCCAAGCGAGTCGTCAATGTCCGCAATGCTATGCAACACAAGCCGTTGAGATCGTCAAGTCATCAGGCTCGCTGTCAAGCAGAAGCAGAGAAAGAAATACAGTAGCACAGTGTCTTCACCACTTTTCTGGGCACGTGCAAGAAAGTGGAACACTGGGAACTGTGATTATCGCAAAAAAATGGCTGCAATTTTCTTTAATTAATTTAAAAACACAGAACTATCATCCATGACATGTCGGGTGTGTGTGTAGACTGTATACAGACTTCTGTCTTTTTGTAATTTTTAAGTTAAATGTTGCTTTAGGAAATGCAATAAAAATAGGTTGACGATGAGACGGCTAGTTTCTCTGTTTCATCTAAAACTCGGTAATAATACGACGTATATTTTTATCTTCGCTTTCAACGTTGAATGTTTAAAGAAACTGAAAACCGCAGGATTAATAATAAAAATTCAACATCAAATAGTCAAGTAAAAAAAAATATCGTGTTGTAGCTGATGAACAGTGTGTTTCCCATGTTTTTCTGTTCTACGTGACTAAAGTCATTAATCGTTGCTACTTTTTGGCAGGCAATTCTGTATTAAAAATGAATTGTTGATACTTGAAAGTTATGAAGAAAAAAAATCATTTGCTGGGCCAGGTTTAATTTTGCGTCTATTTTCAACGCGTTATTTTTATTAATCCTTATGAAAGACACAAAAGTACACTACACTTTGAATTCCAAAGATGTTTTATTTTCTGAAGAGTGTAGAAACAGGCCCCTTTTACTGAGACACCCCCTAAAAACAAATGAGCAGTGCCGTACAGTAACAAAGCAAAGTGGGTATGATATTTTATCGCTAGGAATTTATTATTAAATTATTTTAATTTTTTAAAGCTAGGAAGGATATGATGATAAGCGATATTTTAAAACTTGGAATGAGATAATGATAAATGTAGTAATAGTACAGGTTTTTATATATTCGGAAAAAATTGAACCGGTTAACACCATACGTCGCGGTCTACGTATTGACGCAATCTTATCTCTTCAGCGTCACAATTTAATATTCTTTATGAATCCTCTAACATGCTTTATTGTGTCCTTGGAAAGACAATAATATTGTTTTAAACCTTTACGTGAGACCAAAAATCAAATATAAAATTAGGTCTGAATACAAGAGCTAATATATTCCTATGAATAACGTTTTCCACTTCCAAAAGTCTCTAATCTTCTGAAGTTTTCATGAGCTGTGCCAGGTGCGGACCACCGACCGAGTTACTGTTAGATACGACAATTCTATTTCAGCCTGGCTGATCGTCGTTTTGAATAGAAAAAATTGGAAAGTGTAAGAATGAAACTGCAGAAAATCCATTCAATACCACGAATATACATGTAGTACTACTTAGGTAAGTACTTGTTGCATTCAGAGCACGTACATCTTTTTTTTGTTATTCGTCAGGCATTGTGCACTAAGGAATAAAAATCCGGAATCCATATACTTCAAATTTCATTTTACATCATAGCAGGCATAATTGTCTGGCTTTGTATCATGCTTTGCTTTGTCTGTCAGAACGGAAGTGTCGGTAGTATGACTCAATGATGATGACTTGATGACTGTATATGGTGCAGTCTGTTTAGTTGATGATTGATACACATCTTCAATAGCCAGACTGCATTTACCAGGAAAAATTATATAGAAATGATTAGAAAATAGAATAGAGGCCTCATGCATGTCCGTGAATATGAACTTGGATGCAAGTTTAATTTTTTTTGCGGGTAATAAAACGTCGACCCGTATCAAGTTTCAAAGGTTTTCATTTTTCCATATAGATAGTGTAATGCTTGTGTTTTACTCTGTTCGTAGCCAAATAATTGACGTTTTGTGTTTAAAACCATGACTGATGATAAAGCCCTGCCTGTTTCCTGCAAACAGTGGAATGTTTAGTTGCAGACATGATAACACAGTGTAATTTTTCTATACCGTACGTTTTATGTATGATATATCGATTCATTTCGAATGTTTTGCTTTGTTTAGAAATATGCCACCAAAGTACGGCCTTGTTGTGATGAACCGCAAAAATGCGAATAATTTCCTGCAAAAGTTTGGACCGGATGGCCAGGTCGTGTTACATCAACCCTATCTTTTGTTAAGATCAGTAGAAGATTTGCAAAATGAACTGGCAGACGGTAAGTAAAAGCTTTTTACTTGTCCACGCAGACATTACAAACAATAACTCCCAGTCAAGACGTTCCAAGTCGTGCACGTATGAGATGGGCGATGGGCTGGAATGTGCGGTGGCCAAAATAAAAATAAAATTGTGTAAACTTTGAAATGAATAAATAAACAGCATGACTACTCTTTTTGGTATGCATGAACCGTAGGAACACAGGCTATCCATTGTATATGGTTTTATGAGCCACAAGACTGCGTAAAGTCAGCAAATATTCTGCGGAAAATGGGCTTAAAATTTGAAGGGGAAATGCTTGATGGCCAGGTCGGAGGTCCGATGCAAAGGTGGTCATTCAACGATAATGCTGGACAACAAGCAGGAAACATGCTTTTTCAAATTCTGCAAAAGGGAAAGGTACATGAAGTATTAGATTAATATTGTTAAAACGAAGGTACCGGATTTTAAAAAAATGTTGATATGAATTTCATTTGTTGCGACATGGAACGTTATAGAAGGAAACGCCTGTAGCCAAGGATAAAATAAGAGGGGCCAAGGTCATAACTGCAGAGGAGTTGGAGTCACAAATGTTACACGAGTCAAGTCCACAGTTGAAAGCACCAAAGGTAAGTCTTTAAAACTGTTATGAAAGCGAGTGTCTTGAGTGATTCATTTTAAACAATTCATTATTTTGTTTAGCAAAAACAAAAGTCTCTAAAGGTGGCAAATGGTAAAACACCGGTCAGCTATCGACAAGCTGCTGCTGCTGGTGCCGCTGCTACTCCACGCTCAAAACCGCTCAATAATAGTAGACAATCTCCTCATAATACGCTTCCACAACATCTACAACAAACACCTACAAATAAAGGGAATTCGGTATTAGATCAGCTTATGAGTATGTCAATAAAGGAGACACCAGAGCATGTTCGGAAAAATGGTCGCGGTAGCATTAGAGGCGATGACGGACTTTCTGGGGCAGCCGTTGCTCCAAAGTCAACGCCTTCTGTTGTAAACAAAAGTTTTCAATCAAACACAACGGTATTACCACAGCAGAATCAAATGCGAACTGTGGAACAGTTGGAACGAGTTATGAAAAGATCAGATAGTTCCGTGGTGGCAATTCAAAATGAGTTGATGCAAACACTGGGCATACCAAATTTGCGTAAGACATTAACGAACAGTTTGTATTACCATCTTTCTACTAACGTAAAACGTACATTTTAAATTGTGTTTTTCTATTTTGTAACGTTGCAGCCGCTGGGACTGAAAAAGGTGAACATGAGAATTTCCAGTCATCCTCCTCTCCATTCAACCATCAGCAGCAGCAACAACAAGCATGCAATAATGTAAACGCTGTGGTGGGACGGTCAATGTTGGACAATATTGTAGGAAAAAGTGTGGATGAAACTGACCCGGAACAGTTGCGCCAAGTATTACAAAGCATCGAACCATCTAATTTGATACTTGTGACGGAAAACATTCCAGGAGTAAATGAAACAAGACTGACCTGGAGACTAAATAGGTCGTCTTCGCTGAGGAAGGTGAGTTTAAAATGAACGGATGTCAGATCTAACCAACAGATTGATTGAATTGAGAAAAAGTATCTTAAAACAATTATTTTGGCGATTTTTTTAGGAGAGCGAATCAACATTTACCACCCCTACTGGAGAATTCGTATCTGCAAGTGCAACCCGGTGCAATTCTGAGCAAGGAATGGGATATTACGATGGTGCTGCAGTTGTTTCACAAAACCTGAGACCAACTCCACTCACAAAAGATCAGTTGAATCAAGCGTTACTGTATTTGCTACAGGTGAGAGTTGTGGTCCGAGATGTACACTGATGAGCATATGTTTGTTCAAGTACAATTAGCATTTATTATATTTATACATTTCTTTCTCATTTCAGAACGATCCAGACTTTGTGACCAAGATTCACGATGGTTACATTAAATCTTTACAGCAGGCGTACGACGTTCGTCACTGTTAAAACGTGACTCAACTGACTCTTAACTAAACTCAAACGCAAACTTTTAATTAAACGATTCGCTACGTATTTTCAAACTTTTGAAAGACCACATTTTAATCCTCCGTTCTACTGTAGTGATGTATACTATTATAAAAACCCTTTTCAGTTTTTCATACCATTTTAGCAATTACAATGGCGACAACATAACGATATAACAGTTTTATATAAGGCGTCTCCATTTTGTCCTAAAAGACACAATTTTACGTTCTTACAGAAGTGACGGGCAGTTAATGTGTAGCTCGCAAAATATTCCAAGACTTTTTATAACCATGTGCAATGGTGTTGTCAAGTATTGAGGTATATTACTACAGAGATTTTGCAAAAGAGAGAAGGCGGTGCTACTACTGCTGCTCAGGGTGATATATTTATTTATTCCAAATGGAATACATGTATTATACGTATATTATGTTATTTTACCAAGTTGTTGGTCTCATTTTTTAATCATCGTTATCAACCTTCCCTTGCCCTTTTCTTTTAGAAGTGTAAATACGTACATACTACCACAACGTAGATAACAAATCCGCCGCTTATATAAACACTTGCAAAAAGTCCTTGCCATGTTCTTTTCGTGGTGAAAACGATTTTTTTTTGTTACAGTCTTTGAGTTATTTTTCGCACAAGTACATTCCCTTGTGTTAGTGAACGCAGTTGTTGTCGTAAATTTTATTTTTGTACTGGATCTACTACTGCTACTGCGTGTACCTTACAGAAGAATGCAAGCAATAGCAAACAGCTATCATAAATGAAATCTCTCGAGAATTAACTAACAATACCATGAAAATCAAGGCTGTTGTATGAATCTGGGATGACCATTATTGCATGATAATGACGAAAAAAATAACGACAATTCAAGATGGAGGAGCTTATGTTTTATTGCGTAGATCTCTTTTAAATGATCAGTCTGACAGGAGGAAATAAATTTTAGGGGAGGAAAGAGGAAAGACATCATCATCGAAGTCAACTCACAAGTCAGTCAGTCAGTGCTAACTCACAGTTAGCATTGGTGTGATGACGGTGAATGGTATTGATAAATATTGTATGTATAGGTACGTACTATGGACGGTTACTACGGGAACCAATTCATGTTGTATAAATTGGGTATATTTAAACGCGTCTTAATTATTTACTTTGACAATTGACAGTTTCTGTTTCCTAAATTAAATGATAATGGGAGTATGTTTTTGTAGTTTTATTTAAAATTATTCATAAAGATAAAACAAATTTTTAATTTGGATTTCAATTGATGACATACAAGAAAATGTTAAAAAGCTAAAATTTTAAGAACAAGGAAAAATGAAAAATGCAATCAAATTTTATACATTTATGTCTCAATAATATTCCTTGAAATTCGAAGTTTTAAATAAATTGGTATTATTTCTCAATTGGCAATTAATTTCAAAATATACATATGGTTGATGTTCATTCAGCATATCTGTACTTAATGCAACTCATCTTAAATTTTATCGATAACCGCATCAATTTAACATTAAAGATCCGTCGATTTCCCGTCGTTTCATGAACACATCTTATACTATACTGCTCGTCATATACTCCGTAAAATATAAATATACACGCATACTACCTGCAAAGGAAATCCATGCACATCAAGACAGGAAACTATTCTGATTTCTGATATCCAAATCCAAAAGTTTCGCTTCCTTCGTTTTATCTCTGAATTTAATTATGAGTGCATAAAAGCAGTGATAAGGAATTCATTTTCTCTTTTCATCTTTTTTTCAATTTCTGTGATAAACCGACAAAGTAAAATTTATCTCATTTGCATTTACGTATTCGTAGGACGTACTCTTTTTGTATATTGTAAATACAAGAGAAGACAAAATTATTTTTTTCCGACAAAATATGCAAATTTATTTTGAAGATGCAACCGTGGGAGATAAATTGTGGATTTTGGATGCGTTATCTCGTCAAGAAATATCACGTTTAGTTTTGTTTGCCCCGATTTTTATCACAAATGTTCATGAATTTTGGATTCATAGTTTCTGTATCCACAATCAATGCTCTGAATAGATGGTACTGTATTTTATGAGATACGTTCATTTTCGGGAAACGATGGAATACATTTCTTGTACAATTGCAATGTAAAACCACCGAAATCTAGATACTTTTAGCCAACAACTTTCATTTCGTTCATGCTCGACGCTTCGCTGCATTAGAAACTAAATAACGCACTAGCTGCTCAAAGTTATTATTTTAAATAAAAATAATTTATTTTTATTTAAAAAAAGTAGATTGCTGCCCTCCCATCATCCATTTTTAACGTAATTAAATTATTATAGCAGGAGACATTAATGAAAGTTAATTTCATATTTCATTACTTAATTACATTTAATTTTTGGTGCTAGTATTTTTAAAGTAGCATAATAACATTATCATTTTTAGGATTGCTGGATTTTGCCACACGTTGAATACTACACGCTTCATTCCGGTTTTAAGTTTATACTACCCAAGAAGTTTTGAATCGCATCTCACTGTAAGCATAAAATGGCGTCCCAAAATATTCCTGATCCGTCTAATGGCAGAGGTGAAATGGGCTCACCGACATCAGTTTTAGTAAAACATGGAATCAATCAGCATTTTCAAGGAAAATCTTTCACCTTTATTAACGTCTTCAAAGAACCTGGCAGGTACGACGTTCGGGTCGACTTTAATCCAACAACCACCTCAGTGAACAAAATTGTTCCGAGCGGTCAACAAATACGGTAAGTTAACACATGCATACACAGCTTTAATTTGTTGCATAATTAATAGAACAACCTTAGTTGAGAGTTATATCATTATGCAAACATTACGACTTGCGCCTAATTTTTCTGATAATAATATTATTTTCGTCATTTGGATATGATTTTCTTAATTACAGCAGTTTGCCACTAAGTCCTCCTTTGGACGTTCCATTTGTTACTCGCACGCAACCATCCAGCCAAAATACTCCTGGGAACAACGAATGATGTGAAACAACAAAGAGACGGGAAACGATGTGAAAGGATTGGTAAATTAGATAATTTCTGTCGTCTCGATTTCATTGTACTATCTAAACACTGAATTTATTATTATTAAACATATATCATACTTATGTACCCCTTCATATAAGTTATTATGTATATGTATGTAGTGTATTAAATGTTTGATCATCATTTATGTGTATAAATACCGTATATTTGTAACTGAATCCATAATGGGAGATATCAGAATTGGTTGTCATTGTCAATTTGAATTTTTCTCCA
>JAHZNB010003183.1:0-64762 GCA_027744295.1 Callyntrura guangdongensis | reverse complement strand
CTGACGCCAGCTTGGTAAAATAAGTTTAAACGATGTTGTTTTATTTATTTATACAAACAGGTAATTACTCATAATGATTACAACATTGTTCAAAGAAAATTTGCAAATCTACAATGAAAGCATGTCTCCTTGTTGGTTGTTTTATTATGAGGACTACTTCTTGATGTTTGAGAGCTGCATGCTGAAATTCCGTTCCAGTGACACTATCTCGTATTATATGGTGTTGGTGCAAAATATCATGCAAATTTACTAAGCAGTTTAAAGTAGAGCAAACATATATACCATATTGGTTGGATTCGTCAACATTTGTGCGTCGTAGTATACAACATACTACATACTTAAATCAAATATTCACTCATGTAATGTTAAAAAAGACATAAATTATTATAAGTAGAAATAATCTTTAAAAAGCGTGTAAGTATCTACAACAGCCATTCGTATACACAATACACATAGAACACTTGTGTATATTATACCTGACATTCAAATGACATCATCGCGTCCCGCATAAATATTCATGCATTTTAGCAATAAACTTGCTTACCTTGCCGTTGTTGTTCATATTGCACAGTTGTAAAAAATAAGAAAAAATTCACCTATTAATTGTTTTTGTACTGTACTATGCTCGCATTCCTCACTTGTTCTCTCTTGCTCTCCATCTGTCTTTTCAAGTTTTATTTCGCCATTTACAATGCTTACGTGCAGAAACGATCATATGCACGTAAAAATCCTGTGGTGGTGTATTCTGTTCTGTCTATGCACATCCTCGTTGAATTTACTTTCGAGGCAATAATATTCTGCATTAAACCGTCGTACGTGCGGTTACGGAATAACTGCCATGAACTTTTTTACTGGCCCATGAATGCTACATTCCAGCTTGGCGTCACAAAGTCACAAGTAGGCAACAATACGTTAGGTTATACATATATACCTGCATCAATGCTCAGTCAGAAATAAAGTTACCTATTAATGAAAAATGAATCGTGTCTTCTTAATACCAGTAACCTTCAAAAATTACTGAGCATGCCATATTATCCATAATATCGTTTAAAAGATATGCACATATCACTTATGCGGTGTGTCCCTCTCACCCCCGCACTCACTTGCAGACAAGCATGTACAGCATGTTATGCAAACCAAACCTGGTTTTATTCCTCTGTGATAGTAAACTAATATTAAATATTTAAAAAATTCCCAATATAAGCAAAGCTATGTACATTATTTTTAGCCGCTCATTTGCACATTTTTCATAAAACTCGGCTTTGTCACGAAACCTTTGCATAAACGTGGTTGTACTTGTAGTTGTCAGTTACAGCACGTCAAAATGCTGTCGTCTTTGGAAGATTTCGGAATTTTTACGACTCTACACACACAGGCTTGTGGGTTAGTTTACGTTCAACGTTGTTGTGTTACTTTATTACATGGCGTTGACGATGATGAGCCAATAAACAAAATTAACTAGAATCATGAAAAGAACAGGAGCTATCATCATGCACCATTTGACTAGGTATTTGCAGCAAATGCAAGACAGAATAAATTTTATTAAAAAAAATATTGCAATATAAATTATGAAGTAAATCACTGGTTAAATTAATTTTTTGTGTGCTATAAAGTGGCTATGATGTGCATCTGTTTTTAAAGACGCTGACGCTCATAACAGTATTATGCTTGTCTCTTTCATGCTGACATGCAAGCGTGTCATATTTTGTGCTCTTATCAGCTATCAGTATGATTTCTTCACAGCGATTCTACGACGATGACTACCTATTCTATTCACTGGCGTCTTTTCATGTTGCGTGTTAAATACATAACTTGATTCTGATGCACTTGCTAAACGTGTAAAAGATGTGTATTTTTTGCTTGCTAAGCAAGTAATAAGTGAAAATATCATTTTAAGATTTATTTTTCTAACCTCTGGCTACTGATTTCATCATCATCATATCTCGTCATCCGTAGTTACATAAAAAGAACACGATATATACTTAAACGTATATATACTACGGCTCACATGGTAGAAATGGAGCAAAATTTTTATTGAAAAGCCTGATAGCGCTCACATTCGTCATCGTAAAAGTTAATACGAGTGCGTATTTTTTGCACGAAATTGATCTACTGCTGTTGTGTGTGTGACCAAGACCAAGCTTCTGGCCCATAAAAACGCACACGGACATTATCATTCAGTACACAACAGGATGAAGTAATTTATTAGCAGTAACAACCAGAGTGAACCCACAGCAGATCTCTCTTTCTCTATGCCAATAACTATGAGCTCATCCTCCCATCTAAAAACTAAAATGGGCTATACACATACCTACATGCTAACTGTGCCATCACTTCACACGCTGATAGTGAATGGAAGACAACACTGGTTATAATTTTTCCATAGAGTCCAATGAATACTCACACATATCACAAATACCTTGCAGACGAAAGACGAGAGGAATATTTTACTAATTGGCTTTACACAGCTGGTAGCTCGCTCTCTTTCTCTCTTGTCCGCTCGCACTGGTCTCTGGCTTTATTCAGGCCTGACTTTAAATGTAAGCCCCATAATAAACATAATGCATCTTGGCAGGTTGTTATTCTAAAACGCTGTCGTCCGATGTGGTGCGGTGGCTACGATGAAGGTTGTTAGTTGTTGTAGTGAAAAGACTACAATAATACGTGTACACCAACCACGTTTTATGCAAACTATGGTACAGTGGTTATTATGGAGCACTTCTCCCGTCATTTGGGGTAATGATAAATGTACAAATATACGTGGCTATGTCGCCGTTACATTTAGCAATTTAGATGTTGTGCTCCCAATAATTTTCTCTTTGTCGCTGTTGAGTTTGTGGCGAGGGACGAGTAAAAATACAACTTGTCAGTTGACTTCTCGGCGAAAAACATTATCCCTTTGACGTTGACATCAGTGCGTGCGTGGCGTTCTTTTGCAGTCTGTTCGCGCATTTGTAGATCATTATTGAAGTTGGTCGTCGGTGGTGGTGACACTTGATCATCGTAATTCATATTGTTGGAAAATCGTCACACTTGCTTGACCTGACAAGAATTTCAAGGACTTTGCTTGGATCGTGGTGGAGGTGGCGGTGGCATCCTAAAACCCAGAGTGAGTCAGTTTTAATACAAGAAATCAAAAAGCCATAAAATAAAGTAATTTATTAGATCATTATTATTGTTACGTCTTCGAAGACAATTGGTTGTATAATGGGTTTTTTAATTAAGGTTGTTGTCACTTTTGTGTGACTATTATAGTCACAAGATTCCTACTGAATTGTATGCTTTTTGTAGTCACATTATTTTTTGTATCCATAAACATGTTTCCATTTTTGGAACCTTGACTTAAATGTGTTACTAAATCAAGATAACGTTTTGGCATTGACAGCGCTTTGCCTTCAAACAAGGAACTAGTCAGTCGGAATTCTTGTCAGTCCACTCTGTGAAATACATATGTTTACGTCAAACGAATCGCCAAATATTGGGCTTGGAACACGACAGACGAACTTTGATCTAGACAAGAGACTCTACTAAACACGCAGCCGTCACACACACAGCAAAGTTTATCCACTATTTCCCGTTATCGGATCGTGCAACTCAATTCGGAAACCAGAAATAGATTGTCTGCCTTTAGTACAAGTGTGTGTACTAGCTTCCACCGGCGTGTTGTGACTCCGTTATGGGGTGTTGTAAGAAGAAAAAGGTAAAAAGGAGACAGAGGAAGGTAATTTTTTATTTTCTTGAATTGAAACCACAAACGACATTTATAACATCAGCAAAATCACGTTTCCCAAACAAACTTTAGTGTGCTGTTGACTTATGCACCTACATAAAATATTTAGCTTGGCGGCAGTGCCGCCGGTGAAAGTAGAAATGGTTTACGTCAGAGAGGGAGACAGGGAGGAGGAGGAGAAGACTGATTCGTATTCGTAACAGATTATATAAAATATATAAAAATTGTCGGAGTATTTATATAGAATATCAAGGTACGTGCCTATTGCACTTGTTTTGCATTATCGTCATCGTCATCATTTACTACAGCACAGGCTTTAAGACAAGCAGAACAAACACCGGAGGAGCAGTGTCGTCGCGCTGCAGTAGAAAAGGAATATTTATGCATATACATCTGCGGAGACAGATACTGATTGCTGAATGGATAATTGCCAAATGCATGACATGAGTTTGTTCCTGTATGTAAACGTAAAATGTGTATTTTACATTTAACCATTTTACTCGACGAGGTGTGAACTTTATCACAAAGAGAGAAATGTTAAATAGCAAAGGCATGTTAGCTATCACACTCATAATATGATGATATCTCGACGACATCGACCGACACACACCATTCGCACAGTCCTATCACCCAAGTTGAAGCAAGTCAGTTGAAAAACGTGAAGGTGTGACAAAATGCCGGAACTTTTTTCTACCTTTATACTAACAGCACAGAAGCCACAATTTACGGAAAATAATATATGCCTACAGCAGCGACAGAAGTTAGAAGCTGCTGCTTTTTGCATTTTCTAACTCAAAGACAGTCAAAAGACATTTTTGGAACGTGTATACACGGTGTTGGGGTGGTGGTGGGGATGCTTAGGGAAACTCATTACTTAAAGCATTTCAATTTGCAATAGGGAATAGGGGAAAGTGTCACTGTGGCGTGTTTCCCTCAAATATTGTTTCTAATTTCTACATGTCTTTTAACAGAACTCTGCGGCGGTGGTGGTAATGGCATGTGGTTTGTAGAGAATGAAGCCAGAACAATAATAAAAGAAAGATCATTGAAATTGAATTTTGTTCTTGGATTACATGTGCGTGTGTGTAGGAAAGAAGCAATAGAAGAAGCCTAAAATATATTTTATGAATAATTGATAATTTGAGTGAGGGAACATTAGCTTGTGTTGGAAGAGCGTCTTTTGCTCTTGTTTGCTTGGATGCTAACATTTGGTATGCAATACTGCTGCATGAGTGTTTTTACACGCACGTAGTGTGTGTTTTTCTTCTTGCGCCCTTGCAGCAAAGCAGTGAGCCCAGAAAACAAAAATGTCTATAATGCATTGAACAACAATGCGCGATGATGATGATGATTCTCATGAAGATATACTCACACAACACACATAAAAAAGGAACTCGTGTACGGCATGGAATCGAGAAAGTAATTTATTTTTCTTCGTTTTTTGGTTTCTTGTTAGAAAGTAGACGAAGCAATACCAAAATAAGAACAACAACGGCAAGTGAGCATTGCATTAAAGAAACGTAAACAACAACAACAACAACAAAGGGAGATTTGTTTCGTTCCGAAGGAAAAAGCTATTTCTTAATACTTGACTACTTAATGCGGTGGTAGGGAAGGAAAATGAGGGAATAACATTAGCATTATCATTATCATTCAAAATGTAGTCATCATCATCATTAGGGCTGTGTATGATGTTAGTAGACTGCATAATGGGACCGGAGAGTGACTGGGGAATGAATAGTAGTTACAAGTACAGTGGAACGGCAGTACCGTATAATAGAAGTTACTAAAATGCGTTGTTGTTGCCATTTCTCAGACTAGTGCGAGCCATACAGGGAAATAGTAAAAAGAAAACGAATATTTTTTGTTTTACAAACATATTTAAACATTTTAAAAGCCCTACATACGTTTTGGAATAATTGAGCATGTACTGGTATTTGTCGAGAGGGATATTTTATGGTGAATTTCTAGTGAAAACTAAAACTGCTAATTTCAAAAGCTTTATTGGTAGTCATATTGTGAAGTAAAAAGAAAAAAGGTAAGACTTTAGTAAAAAAAATGAAACTACAACTCGTGGTTTGTTTAGCTCTTTTTATTATTTATTCTGCCAATCATTTGGCGAAGGAAGTAGAAAAGTTGAAACTTGTGCGATGTTAAATAATTTTACACACATATGTACACCAATACACGACAAGATAGTCAAAGTCAACGCTGTAGAAATTGGAACCAGTCTGTATTTCTTTTGATAAGCCTGGACGAAAGCGGCACTCTATGGCTTATAGCTGGACATTTTTTAAAAGAGGAAATTTATTAGATGTAAAGTTCTTATATAGCTAACCTAACCTATACTAAAAGTTGATATTGTTAAACGCTCTCCGCGTATGTACACACATTAACCACATTCATTTTTAATGTAAATATACTAGAAGAATCGATGTAACATTTCGGTAATTTCAAATTTAAATCAAAATTTAAAATTTAGTCCCAGCCAGCAAGACAAATAACATAACATAGATGATATGTAGGCCTTAGTGTTATCCATTTCCCACAACGGCACAACCTCTTCCTCTTTACGTTTAAGTACTTCTGTATTTCCAGCCTTCATAAAAAGGATAAGAAAAGGAAAGTGGATTACACAACACAGTAGCTGTTGTTGTACGACTTCTCCAATCCTCTATGGAAGTTGGTACTAATAGGTAATAGTAATAACGCGGGCAGTGGCACTACTCTAGCTCGGTCAAAAACAGTATTGACCCCCACATACGTAGTTGCTACTGTGTAGATAATATTTTTTGCATTCTTTGCCAAGTTATCGAAAACGAAGAAACGAAAATAAAAGTATTTTAGCACAGCCTACAAAGTTACATAATTTTTTTTACTGAGGATGATATTATAAGCAAAAATTATGAGACTGCAACAATACATTATCATTTATCAAACATCTACCTAAATATNGACTGCAACAATACATTATCATTTATCAAACATCTACCTAAATATCATAAACAGACGAAAGGGGCATTCCACTCGCTCCTCACTTCCTTTTCTCAATAGCTTCTGTTTTTCCGACCTGCTCCTGTGAGAATTTTTAACGTGTTTCTTGTTCATGTACAACAACGTACTACATCATTATGCATGCATGTACTGCATTTACCCTTATAAACATTTTCCACTTCCTTGTGTGCTACTTATGACTCTTTGGAGTTCACATCTAGCATTTTTTTCTCTCTTTTAACCTTTGAATTCTTTCCGTTTGGCGGTGGGCTTTAGTTGTTACTGTTGTAGGAAATTCTAGAAAATACAAAAAAAGTTAAAAGGACTGTAATATTAATGTATGCCTGCATGAAGACCGTATTTAGGTCCCAAAGCTCATCTGGTTCATTACGCGCCTCGTATACCATTCCAGTTACAAACATCTACAGTGAAATAAGGAGAGCAGAGAGAATGCTATTTTGCTTCCGCGCCCGCTCTTTTGCTTACGCCGTTAAACAGGGAGAGAAGGATGATGATAAGAATAGAGTGATGCAGGAATAACAGCACAATATGTACATTATTTAAATTGTTTTGTGTTAGTATTATCAGGGCACCCGCACATACCTACGTATTTGCATTGTGTACATCCCCAGCGAAAGGAAAGTGGCAGCAGCGGAGGCGATAGTAGCTTTGTGTAGTAGGAGCAGTTTTCTAAAATATTTACAATTTACTGCATTTCCTCTTTACAACACTACTACATGGCTCTGCTGTGTACACTTTAAAGTAAAATAGGAGTACATGTTGCGCATTTTATGTGTACATTCTCATATAAGCATGCGTTGGCTAACTTACGTAGAAAAAGGAAAAAAGGGCACGTCATAAAGATACGGGTTTAAAAAATATCATCTTGTAAATTTTAGAATGCCTCTTCAGATAAACATCTCTCTCTCTCTCTCTCTTGCCACCATCGAGTTCATCGGTAAACGGAAGAATGCATCATCAGGAGGCTACACACAGCCGCGACGGTAGGAATTGGAGACTGTCTCGCGAGAAGACACAGTTGAAAAGGAAGTGCACGGTTGTTGTTGTGTGTGGAGTATATATGTATGTCGTGTCGCATTGCATACTTTCCGGGTTTTTCTGTCTTTGTGCCACTACTCTTATTATTGTCTTTCTTAATTTAGTATGCATGCATTTACAGTATACATATTACGGCTGAAAGAAAAGCAGAAATTTATATGGTGCATATGGAGTTGAGTTGGTGGTGTTGTCTCTTGTCTGTGTTTGTGTACTTTCTGGCATGGCATCATCACCACCGCACTAGCGTCATCCTGTCCGCTGATATAGAACATGAAAGTACATAATATACCGTGTTATATATTCTTACGTAATATCCGCGCGGTTGTTCATATTTTTCTTGGGTTGAAAATCAGCCAAGTAAATTATATATAGGATTCGTACATTTCTTTTCCGAGGATGCGACATGGAGAAATGCAAAATGCAACAGAAAGAGAGGAAGAGGGAGAAGGAATGCTGTCAAGAAATATTTTCTCAAATTGAACAGGACGCCTAAAAGGAAAAGGATAGTTGTTGATGATGATAATATTATTCACATCTACATGTACCTATGTTGCTGCAATGGAGGAACATAACAGTAAACATCAAAATATCATCATTTTATTTTGGCTCGCACGGTAATACTCCATAATATATGCCTATATGCACACACACACACACATGCTTGCATACACATTTTGTACGCAAAGTCAGTCTTGTGATCGTTAAGGGTTTTTTCTTCCTGTGAAGCTTTGACTTTCTATTTCTTTCCCTCTGTCATCAAGTAAGGGAAGATAAATTGGAGACAACTTTGTATAGTCTCTCTTCATCTCTCTCTCTCTCTCATACACACATACATACACACTGTCTCTTTTGCTCTCCCATCCGTCCCCGCACAGTGCACGCATTCCCGTCTTGTTGATAGCCGACATGGGGGCTCTCAACCGGAGAAAATGTTGATATTTTTTCTCCACTAAAACCTCCTATGGATGGATAGCACATGAACCTGGTGGCACTACATTTTTTGCCGGTACATATTATTATGATATGATGGCCAATAAATTGCAAAAAATGATATTGTCAGATTTTTTGGTGATTCTAACCTACACATAGGCTTTTTTGATACGGAGGGGAGCCTGAAAAAAAAGTGGTAGACAGGCAGGCATGCATATACACTCCTACACACAGATACACGTCTCTCCTTCATCATCAGCACCATCAACAACATGCACCTAATGGTAAACATGCCACACTGAAAAATCACTGATGTCGAGGGCTGTGCGATGGCTGATTGAAAGTTGAAAGCCGTATCTTGAAAAACGATATGGCACACGGTGGAAGATAAGTGACAGCTTAAGTTCAAGTGAAACACGTTCACATAAAAAAATTCATCGCAAAAGCTTTAAAAAAATTTACCTTCTTTTTTAGTCTTTAAAAAACTCTGTATCTGTTGAAGAAACTTGCCGCTGTTTCTCGCTGGCTGCTGATATTTTTGTTGGTGAAGCGTGCTCTCGGTTTCAGCTTCAGCTTCTTGCCCAAGCAAAATGGAAATGAGGGCAAGTATTTTTCTCCATTTTATTCTTTACCTACCACAGAGGCATATAGACTTTTGGAGTAGAAAAACTCTCTAGAATTCCACACTGTTTTGCTGGTGTTGCTGCCGCCTTAAAAGCATAATACTTACCCGGTAATAACTACGACAATGATGACTTTTTTAAGCTTTTCGAGTTTAAGTACGCACATGCATTATGAAAGTGTACAAGGAGATGAGAAAAGAAGGTTATCTCTTCGTCGAGATATATATACTTTGGGAACAAGCAGTTGTTGCTTTACACGATATTGTGGAATTTCTGGTCAAAAGGAATCTGAAAGAAGTCGGTGGTGTAAGCAAAGCAGCCAGTAGAGAAGGCACTACTTTTGCTTTTCTCATCTTTTAGTGTGTCTCCTTGCTGGTGCGTTACCTAACTACCCGTGTATTAGTGTATATAGACACACAACAAGACATTCTTCGACACTGAAACTGAATGAATGTCACACGTACCTATTCTGCTTGGTTCCACAATCCCCTGCTGCTCTTATCTCATCATGCCATCTTATTAACAGAAAATGGAGCAGCAGTTTTGCTATCAGTGAGCTTCATCACAGCTTACGGCTTTTTTTTCTCTCTTGAAACCTTACCATAATCATCATCGTCACTAATATCACCACTGCCACCACCACTACAAGTGAGTAAGCCCCACCACACCGTGTACTGCTGTCTTTCTCCTTGTTCCGTGTTACGCATTGCCACGAGGAAAAAGAGTAGAAAAAAAATTGTGGCCGACTAGAAAATAACTACGGACCAAGATATAAAGACTATTCGAATTTTGTGATAGGTTGACTTTATACCTTTTGCTATGGCGTAGGAGACTTTCGCTTACGCGGAGACACGTAAATGGTTGGTTTTCATCTTGTTTTTGTACTTAAATTATCGGTTGTGTTTGGTGTAGTATTTTATTTCCAGATATCATTACACAAGAGTGTTGGCAATAAATGTGGCCAATAAAAATAATCATTTTCTCATTAACATAAAAATGACGGTAAAACGAATCCGTTTCGTAAGCTCATAATAAATTTGTAGCAAGTTTTGGACAATTTTCGAAAGGGCCTATTATAATTACGAGTCGCAAATACAAATATTCAGTTTTCATATCGCTTACAAACAATAATTATTTTCCCCAGACCCCTTGTGTTGACATTTTGTTGACATGTACGGGAAGGAAATATTGCTCATAGCAGTTCTTATGCTTGTTGTATATTTAGTTATATCTACTCTTTTGCTAAATCGTTGATTCCGTGCAGAGTCAGAGCATTGCCCACCGGGAGTAATTTTTTTGGACGGAAACGGAAATGCGGGCTCATAAAAAATATGACGATGATATACATAACATAACTACGGAAGTCAGCAAGAGGCAAGGAGTACTTCTCAGAAAGTCAGAGTCAGATGCCTATATGTGGAAATAAATGGGAAAAGGTCATGAGCCTTGAAGCCCGTCGTTGTTTGCTGACAAGAAGAAGTTATAGGGTATACCAGGTCGTTGACGAATATATAAAGATTTTCATCTCCTCATTACATTCCGACATATTATAAATGGCTCTATAAACACATAAAAACAATCTCATTACCTTCTACGCATTTCCACCTAACTTTTTGTGAACACCCTCATCTCTGGAGGAGAATGGAATAAATGAATGCCGAACAGGAAATAGAAATAGGCACCAAGATAAGGGATTTAGTTGGATTTTTAACAAGAGTCCTTTCTCTTGTATATGTACAAGCTCATTATCGTTAGAGGACGACTTACGACAAACCGTTTTCAATAAACAGTATCATACATGACGGCCTAATGCCCACTCCTCCCTTTCCTTGCCGGCCGGTTTACATTACACGCATACCCGTCCGTTTGTTGACACTGTGTGGTAGAACCAGCGGTGAAGGGGGTTGTTACTTATGTAATGGTGAGATTTGATGTGTTTTGACTTTTGGTAAAGCACAATAGCAACAGCAGCAGAAAAGCTATCATCGCTTTATATGTAGCTGTACTACTACGACAGCAACTTATCCTATCATTTTAGTATATCCAGAGAAGCACCCACGATCGCTCACACGAGGATGAAGAGCCGATTCTCTCTCTGTGAGCCTTGTGAATCTTTTGCTGCTGCAGCTTCCTTCCTCTTCTTCCCTCTCGTCTCAGCTCCAACGAGAGGATAACTACAATGACAATAATAATGTCGTCGTCGTGGCAGATGCCATGCCAAAGTCATGTCGTTCATCGTCTCGCTAAAGGGAAAATTTTATACTTACCTTGAAGCATAACGAGGGTGACATATGAAATTGGATTTTGTTCAAGGTGGAATACCCTTCATGATCATCATGATCATCATTACGCAGCAAAAGATACGTGTAGGTATATATATTATGTTTACACAGTGTAAAGGGCACGCAAACACCCGTTTTCCCTGTACTCGTACTATCGAGAGAGAGAGAGAGAAAAAAAATCCGTCCTCGTATTATTTTGCGTTTGTCCCTCTCCTGTAGCAATTTATCTTTATGAGATGAAAACTACTTCTTGAAAGAGAGACAAGGAGCTATAGTCCGATAAAAAATACTTTACTGAAATAAGCAATGAGTTATTGATTGTTTACGCTCTCTGAGACTTTCCAAGAAAGCAACAGCAAAAGGATATGTGTTGTTCCTCCTCTGCTGCTGCTACCGTTGATAATGATGAGAATGACAATGTTGTTGTCGAGATTGAGGGAAAGGGAAAAGGATGAAATTACTTTGTTTCTCAGTCGGCTGTTGTTGTGATACATGTCTTTAAGCGTATATATACACACATGCACGCTAGCCTCAACGATATAAGCCCCAAAAGTTTTTTTTTGTAGAAAATGAAATATTAAAGATATAAAGCAGTTAAAATTTCAATTTCAGATGCATTTTCTTTTAGCTAGGGAAAAGCATACACAGGGAAAACGCCAGCAGCTAAAGGAAATATGTACGTTTAAGCCTATCCATATGTTATATGGCAGCGTGTGTACACGCGCACACATTATGTCACATCATGACATCAACAACAACAGTAGTAGTCGTCGCCGGACAAAAAAATAGTTGCTACCTTGCTACTGGTCGTTTTGTCGTTTCATGTCAATCAGTTTGCTCATTGACTTGAGAAAATAGAAAAAAACAGCTTTTTCACGTTAGATTTATCAAACAAAAGATATTATATGCTTCACTTGACTACTAGAAGCTTGTCGAGGAGACGAAGAAAGAAGTAGGAGTACTAGTAGCGGTAGTAGTGCACATAATGGAGCTACAACGTGATAGCTTGTAGAAATCCTCTGTTCTTCTCAATGTAATGCTATTATTACGCAATGAATTTTCCAAGAAGACAATACAGATTTACTACAATGTCATTCTTCTATAAGCTCCCCTTGTAATAATATCGTCTTTTCTATTGTTAGCTTTCTTTCCATCTCAAGAAAAACCTTTGTGTGCTTGTGTCTCTCTAGGTCTCTGTCTATATATGTGTGCACAACAAGACTATAGGGGAGAAGTGCAACGGGAAAGCTACAGAACCGATGCGTGATTTTCGGTTTTTCAAAGACAAAGAACCCAACGGCGGTGTGTATCGCAGGAGATAGCTTTCGCGTTGGTTTTGATTCTTCGATGTAGTAATGATACGTTATAACGTAGGTAGAAAGAATTACTTCTCTTCTTACATACATGCATACAAATATATACTGTCACCGAGAATTGCTGCTGACTACAGGTTTTTTTGAGAAAAGAGAAGGGGAAAAGATAAAAAAAAAATCAACCACAGTGACATTGATTTGCACAGATTCTACAGAATAATAATAAAGTTTTCCTTATCGTTTATTTCGTTTTCTGTGATGATTGTACAAGCATATGCTGTGCCTTGTCTGTAGTAATGTTGTATGTCGTTGCTGGATGTGGGATGAGAAGGCAAAAATCAGGAAAGTTTGATTTCACTGAATTTCAGTACATTACTAATAGCACGCGTGTGTGTGTATGGGCGGCACGTGTGTGGCGTCAGACACACTAAAGAGAGAGAGAGAGACAAGAGCTCATTTCAACATCTCATCAAAAGACTTGAATGCATCCATTCATTCATTTACTGCTGTTGTAGAGGGAGTGTGTGCTCCACCGGGCATACAAATGAACAAAACCGTGTGTTATGAAAAGTTAAAGACAAACTTGCATAAAAGTTGGAATACTACGAGTAATGCGTTGGCTTATCTTAATTTCCCATTTAGTCTTGTTTTCACGTTAATAACTCTAATTCAGATCTTTTGGTTTCTGCTGCTGCTGCTGCTATAAAAGATAAAAATAAAAAGGAAATGCGGATAGGTTAACTTGTTATTTCCAATTCCCGTTTCCAGATAGAATTATAGAGGCATTGTGCATCTCACAGATTAATTATAAGATAACAAACCGTGCACAATGGATTTTATTGGGATTATTTATTTATTCTTGCAACGACAACAACTGCTCAAGCTATTACTGGCTTAAGAATAAGGCGCAATAACTTAATCATCCTTCCGTTAACCTTTTAATCGGCTGGGAGCATGTATGCAAACCAGGCGGGGAGAAGTGCAATGTCTTTTTTTTCCTCTGAGAGAGAGAGAGAGAGAGAGAGGGAGAACAAACAGAATACTACACAAAACAGACAGACAGTTTTGTTGGCAGGAGTAGTAAAAAGAGTTAATTTTGTACACCGGCAAGTGTGAGAGTGTGACTTCTGGAATTTCCTGATATATTTTACTCGCTGACAAGCTACAAAAGTTGTAACGATAAATACAAAAGTTTGGATTGAATGCGATGGGTAATAATGAGCGATGTTGATGATAGATAACTTTGTCTTTGTATACTCCAACAGCTAATTTAACTTTCCAGGCAAAACATACACTTTACTAGCAAGGCTTGTAGTAAAAACTCCAATCCTTGAGGAGGGACAAACGCGGCGGGTGTCTCTCGAGTTGGAAACATTGTCTCTTCAATAAAATAAAACAATAATTCCACAGAACAATGCAATATTGAAATAAAGTCAATGAACAATGGCACGACTGGAAACACAACATCAAACAGGGTGTCCTGCGAGTATTCTCTATCAAGGCCACGTGCTATTAATTTTATGAAGTGCTCCCATAAGAGACAATATAAGTACCTTGCACGTTAAGTTTGTATGACTATATTACGGCAAGCATCGGAATGCATGTGGACACTACCGTTTGATAAAAAAAGAGCGAGGGAAAAACATTAAAAATCCGTTCCCATAATACACAATGGTGACACTGGTAGGAATGTGTTTTTCCTTTTTTATTGGATTTGTATGGATGGATGTATGTTTGGCTGAATAGATATAATAGCGGCAGCTGTAGTATCCTTGATAATAGCTGGCACTTCTAATGTAAATATTTACAGCCTCCATTTGAAAAAAGAGCACACATCCTGTGCCTTTGTCTCTTGATGATACTTTCCTTTCCTTCTCCTCCTCCTCGTTGTCGTCGCTGGGTCTAAGTGTGTATCAATGTTCCCCAAAAGTTCATTATTGTGTATGTGTGGAGTGGAAAGAGAGAAAAAAAATATGCGAGAATGCAGACTAAAAAAGTGTATCTTTATTGGGGAGCATGAACATCCATACGGTACAAAAAAGTTGAAACCCGGATACAACATGAGAGGCAAAATAACACATGTATTAAACTTATTATTCCACATCTTTTGTCCTCATCTGCTCATTCCACAGGGACTGAAAAGAGAGCATAATGTGCTGCTTCACGACGACCGACAACGTTCAGAAAAGTTGAATTGAAACGTGAATGTGTGAAAGAGAGAGAGAGAGAGAAAGAGCAAAAGAGAGTGTCGTGTTGCTAGTTTCCTGTACTGTTGTTCTGAGAACTTGTATATAACGTGTTACATTTAAATGGTAAATGTGCATACCATCACTCTACTGCTGCTGCTGCTACTACTACTACTACTAGATGAGCCAGAGAAGTGGCGGTGGCGGCGGTGGTGGTGCTGATGAGAAGACTCATCTGCAAAGCTAATAAATGCACACACCATCCAAGTAAGTGTGTATATCCATGTGGACTTTATGAAAGTTCAGCTGGCTCAAAGTAAAAACGTTACTTTTCATTCTTTCATACAGTCTATATAAACACACTTTATTTTTTCTCACATTATATAGTTTTGGCTTGTGATGTGTTATTTTGGTGTTGCAGCAAGGCAGCAAGTAGTACAACGGGAAAAGAAATTTGAAAGCACAACTCTGTAGCAAGTTACAAACAACAGCACATGAGAGAGAGAGAGAGAAAAAGAGCTAATAATTCTAAAAAGCTTTAGCAGATTCCAAGGATCAGCAACAAAAACTAAAACAGTTTTCCCGTGAATACGTTTATTATTGCAGCCCAGAAGCTGCTCATTTAACTGGAACGGTAGACCGACGCGCGGCGAGTGTAATAGTAGTAGCAGCAGGAGTACACATAGTTTCTTTTTGGTTTCATTATCGGCTGTTAGTTACCTCGTCACCGATAACGTTCATGACAAAACCGACACATGGTTGCACGGGAAAAGTGCACTATATGGATAAGTAACGACATGTATAATTGTACTTAATAATGTCATTTCCAAGTCTTACCAGACCACTTTTTACCGTTAATGCTCTCATCCACTCTCTTTCTCTCTCTCTGGTAGAAAACAAGGCAGTCTCTTATTCTTTAGTGAACAGGAAGGGCACTATAAATACACGCGGCTAAATAAGATATGTATAATATAGGTATGTGTACATGCACACATACCATCGGGACACGTTATTCGTCTCTATTGAAATGACTAAAAGCGGTTTAACTGGATTCAAAGAATTTTCAGGTCTCTCTTTTCGTGCAATAATCTGTATTGATAGGTAAAAAAAGTAGACACTGCACGCGTGTTACGCCGATTTCCAATTTTAAAAGCCAAGTAGTACGAAATGGTATAATATTCTTTCTCTCTTGACATGCTTTAAAGCTCATTATATTTCTTTCACATACTTTTGAAAATGCGACTCACATTCTCTGTAAAGCTACAAGGATTTTTTAAAGTTCATTTTCGTTTTACGGAGGATTGAAACTTACCAACTTACCACGAGCCTTTTACTCAAGCCTATTTCCGGTATTTTCAAAAGATTACACCATTACTAAGCAAGTCTGTATGGAATAGACCATAGAGACTGCCACAATATGTGTCTCATCTCTCACTTTACTTTCATTCCATCCCATTTGCATCGTTGATTTTTTTCTTCTCTCTCTCTCTCACTGGTTTTTACTCATTCCCATGTACACAATTTAAACGTGTTACATATTTCCATACTACATGATTATATTTGACAACTATAAAGGAACATGAACAGAGACACATAAAATTGCGATCACGATAGTGCACAGTACACACACAGATCTCTGGCCATGGCCATGTTTTAGCCGCTCAGTGGCTGTATATTCTGCCATTATAACACACACTCCGGGTAAAGATTACCGTTCACCGCTGCTACCATGAAAATGCCTGAAAAGCATATCTCCCAACAGCTCCTTTATGAAAAGCTTCTCTTTGCACTTCTTTTTCGTCATCAGCATCCTCCTCATCATCATCATCTTCTCTGTTGTCGTCGTCGTCATCACTTAAAACCCCTTTTTGCTCTGTTACATCTTGTGTACGGATAGCACACACACATATACCTACACAAAGTAGAATTCACACAGGAACGATCTTCGTTTTTACTTCGGTTTCGGTGCAAAGGCTCAAAAGGAAGTTAAAGGAAGAGGAAAAAGTGGGCTCCAAATCGTTCTCTTCCTTCAGTTCCTTTTTTAGTCTGGTTGTGTGTGCATATGGGCACGCTGTGTGTATTTACGTTCTCTCCTGTTGGTTATTCGGTACACGGACGTAATGTACGTAAAGTACACCAAACGAAAACGCGACTTTGACTCCTGCGCTGGTTTGAATCTAGTAAAGTAAAACTGTGTGTTGTTATTGTTGTTGCTTGCTTTCTTTCACATCCAAATTGTTACAATCGGTGTTGATGTTGTTATTGTTCTTGTCTACCCGGGTTTTGGATTTTTTTACGGGGCTCTCGCGCTCTCTTCTCTATTTTGTCTGTGTGACATCAACATCAAAAAAGGGTATACAGGCATGCAGACTTGATAAACCTCAAAGAAGAAAAAAAAACAGCTTGTGCAAACGAACATTTATACCGAATACCGATAGACATGGTGTATATAGTGTGCAACGTGATGCTTTTTTGTTGAATGGTTAGTTTACTTTTGGTTCGTTGGTGACTTACATTTTCTGCTGCTGTTCTTTGTCTTCCTTTGCTCAGACTTCTCATCCAAATAAACTTGAGGTATTTTTGTACCAAGAATTTGCTCATTTTTTCCGAGGAAGAAAGTAAAGAAGAAAGACAGAAAACGATATTGCTTACAAGAATGATAGTGATAATATAATAAGTGTATGGAGAATCATTTTGTCTCCCGAAAAGAAGAAAAAAGGAAAAACGAGAGTGCGACGAAAACGAGAAGCGAAAATATGGAAATGCCTATACACTCATACATACAGGCACTACAACTACGTGTCGCATATAAACGTTCATAAAACAAAACTGCCTACTTACTTAACGGTGAAATTTTATGCGCACTCTTTTCCCTACGCAAAGATACGTATGTAAAATACATTGCTATTTTTCTCTCTCACTGCCTCTGTCTTGACGTCTTTTCACGCTATAAGCTTATATAACAAAAAAAGAAAGAAAGTTATTTTATTCGTTTCACCGCCGCCACTACCAAACTCATTGTGTTTTCCCGTTTGTCCATTGTTGGGAAGCATGTGAAATAAACGGCCCAGTTCAGTGGATTTGGCTTGGTTTCATCTCTGCACACACACACGCTCACATAGACATATAATTCTTTTGTCTTTCCCAACTGCTGCCACTGATTGTGTCTATATATGTATGCGTAGAAGGAGCAAACTTGCTGGTGAATTTCATGTTTCTTTTTATTTATACACCCGAGTTTTGCAATGATTTTACTAAAAATAGACAAAACACTGTTTTTTCCTGGTTCGAGTCACATTCAAATCTGAAATATATGCTAAGAAGATGATCACGCTGTTTCCTCCGCTTCACTAATGCGATGCTGATGCTACTATAGTTTTCTCTTCAGTCCAGCAGACGACAACAAGAACGACGACGACGACTATACAGACTTGATCTTTTTTTCCCCACGATTCTAAAAGTAAGAGCATTTTTCCAGTTCGTACGCACTTTTTCTTGTGTAGTTTTGTGACTTGCGACAGATAAAGTATGTCTGCTACACGACGGGTGTAAAAGTGGTAAATTTATATGGCAAAAAAAGGAAGGAAGCTGCGAGCAACCAGTGCGGTGCATCTCCTCCTCCGCCGCCTCCTCATCATCCCTGTGTGTAGGGGTGGTGGAATCTGACTAGTTTAGTGAGCTGTAGCAGTGTATTACACACAATTTTCTCCAGCTACTTACTCATCTTGGTGTGTGAAAAGAACACGAAGAATTTCCTCAATATTGCTGCATCATTTGCTGAAAAGAAAGGAAAGTTTACTTTACAGTGGCTTTCTCCTTTTCTCCCTCTCTATTTCTGTTACTCTCTCCCGTTTTTACAAGTGAATGGGCAAAATGTGGCAAAAGTAGCATTTAAAGAGCATTCATATTCTTTTTTCAAATGCACGTACGTTCTCCTTGGGAGGAACTTTTTAGCAGGGACGAGAAAGCTACATCCGCTTAAAGCAAAAGAGACAGAAAAAGCGAACAAGAAGGAATGTTGTGTAAGTGTGCCTATCTGTATATATGTGGCCGAAGTTGTATTAGTACAACTACAACATTCGTCACATTTTCCGGATAAAAGTTGTAAAATCTCGTTTCACTTTTTCGTTCCCTTTCCTGCGTTCTCCGCTACTGGGTTTACATTTTTCTACTTGTTCTTCTTTCTTTTTTCTTAAAATGTGTATATAGTGCTCACATTGCGTATCTCATTTTCTCCAGTCAAGTAAAGCGAGTAAGTGTATTCATGTCTGCCAGAGCAAGCCGTAGTAGTCTTTGTCTCGGCTGGTGAAGACTGGTGAAGAGGGGCAAAGCAGAAAAACAGAAGAATACCTCCTCCGCAAATATATACATACCTCGCGGTATTGGCTTTTGCCATCCTCCCTTCTCTCTCTCTGCATCTGTGGTGTTTTTGTGCCCACATGTACCTATATCCATACATACATGGCACATGTGAGAGTGCAAGAAAGAAATAAAACAGACTGAAAATAAAAGAATGAGAAACGCGGAGAGAAAGTGTGTATTTATATGTATTACGTATGGGTTAATGAGGAATTTAGGATTCTGTGCCGGCACGCAAAAACTGTTATCCATAATACATTGCTCTCTAGTGTTATACTTGTACACACTGATCCCTTTGGCCTATAGCTATTACCATTACTGGAACAAGAGGTACTAAAAAAGGAAGAAGAGAAAGAAGCCGCGTGTACTTATTTCTTGCTAACACACACATGTAAGTAATCCGATGCCCCATGTACATATATTTTTTATACGCTTTTATAACATTTTTGTATTATATTTTCTTTTGCTCCCCTTTCCTCCTCTGTTGGCCTGTGATTCACGCAGGATAAAGTAGTAAAGCTTTTGATCTAGAATTCGTTTCGTTCTGAAAATCATGGTCTTGGTTTGTTTTTTCTTTCTCTTTCTCTCTCTCTCTCTCTCCTTCTGTCTTTTCTCTCATGACACACTGCCGCGTTTACTATAAAGTTGATTTTTCTTCGTCTTCTTTTATTCTGGCAGCATCAGTGGTAGTTTTGCTGCCACTGACACTAATCTGACTCTTTTGGATTTACTCATCTCTTCAGCGAATTCCTCTTCTATATGTGAATCTCATAAAAAGTAAAAATAATGTTGGTACTTTCTTCTCTTTCTCCCGCTCTCTCTATTGAAGAAATTGTGTGTGTACACTGTACTCACAGTGGTATACAAACCTTTTGTTTGAGTTGTGTTTGGGAGTAGAGAAATGTATGAAAAAATATCTGGGAATTGAGAGAAAACGAAATGGCAGCAATAGTAAGAGAATAAATGGTCAGCGGCGGCGGAGTTCATACAATCTCACGATTTATGTCTTACGGAACCAGCAGATAACACGGACTTTAACCTAAAAATAATACAAAGCAGCAAAGCATTTGCGATTGCACTCGTGCTATTTCTCTCTTTCTTCGGCTCTCTCCCTCAAAGACTGGCCAGCTTAGGGCTTACGCAACAAAAGTAATTTTTTATGAAAAAAAAGATTTTTTTCCCCTGGAATGGCAGTCAGGGCTGAGGAAAAAAAACAAGAGAAAATAAGACTGTTCTGGGACAAAGGAGATATCCATTTATAAAAATTGCCTTTGTAATATAATTTACCACACCGCATCGCATCTTCTTCCTCTCACTTTCTTCCATTTCAACGTGATTTGCTGATGATTTTTTTATTCCTTTTCCTATTTCTGTAATTTCGTTAGGTGAAGATTGCATTTTGCTCTCCGCAAGCCTTTCTCCTTATCGCGGCCAGTCAAGTCATTCATTTGTAATCATGATGATCATCTCTCCCCACAACATCATCTCACTTTCATGTGTTTTCTAGTCAGAACTCAAGGTACATTTTTTTCTTCACTGAATTGTAACAATGGTCCAGTGAAGCGAAGTGAATGAAAGGAAAGATGGATGTGCAAATTAAAGCTATTCCTACTGAATTAAATCGCATCGTGTACTTCTTTTCTTCTTCGTATTTCATTCAAAATGGAAAAAAAATCTGCTACCCTTTTTTTCTCGCTCATGTACAAGAATGAATAGTAGAGATAGTTCTGTTCACCCTTCATATTAGATACAACATGAATTGGATCGATGTAGTGGTATCGACAGGTAGACTGGCTGACACGTGAAATCTCATGAAAATACAAATAGATAGGTCGTCCTCAATGCCTGTATTGCATCCCTCCACTTTCCACCAAATCTATCTGCTCTACGTATTCTATTCAAAAAGGTACACCAACAAAAAAAAACAACCTTTGCAATTCCACCCAACAGACATTTTTTTGTTTAGTTTGTTGCGTTCCTGCTGTTACTGTACTTCAACCACACCGTACTTCCGCTGCTGTGGCTGTTGAAACAAATCACAACAGACAGTAAGGCAGGTACCACACCATACTGTGTGTGATAAAGGAACAATGAGAAGCGATCGAGGAAAAAAGTCTGTAACAATTGGATGTGACTTACGTGTGTGTGTGTATAGTAGTACACAGCAAACACAAGTGAGAAAAGGGCGTTTGGCTATTTATATGCGGGTGTAAAATAAACATCTATTCCATCTTGTATTTTTATCGTTTCTTCATCTATCGGGTTTCTTTTCAGCTGTACCTCTTTTGTTCTACTTATAGAGGTAGGAGGAGCAGACAAAGAGACGGTGAAGAAGAAGAGGCACATCTTTTATTTACGATACAATTCTGATTACTTGTTACTTAAGTATTACTTTCCTAATGCAGTACGACTTGCCTTACACTTTTCTCTCTGTTTTTGATGTTAATAATGGTGCAGTCGGTGTGTGTGTCTGTTTCTTGTGTTGAATTAACCAGTACAAGTGCACAGCAACACCAACACCAAAAGAGAAACTTGCAACGTACACCCCATGTGAACTTTGTGTAGCAAGTTTTCTTATAACATAGATTGCAGCATGCGTGTGTGTGGGCCCGAAACAAATGACTAATTTAAAAAGTGAGCTTTTGTATGTCATAAATCATGATTAAAAGTTGATCCCCGGGATGAATGTTAATTGATCAAATTGAACTATTTGAGCTCTCATGCACTCTCAGCCACGAGAGAACACAAACAAATAATTTATTCCGTTTAATTTTAGTTGTGCGGTACGACAAGAGACAAAAACAACCATGGATGCATTACACAGGTTTTTTTTTTGCATTTCTCCCTACAACGAGTTGGAATAAAAGTTTTTGTGTTCTAATTTGGCTGGGAGACTGATGTTGTTGTGGTTGGTGGTGGTCCATGTCGTCGTCAACCGTACAAACTTTTGCATATATTTCGAGTAAAACTGAAAGTATTCTTTTGAGAGAATGGTAAATACGTAGATGGTATGGGGAAGAAAGGAAAAGTGTTTGTTTTGGTGGTGGTGTTTGTACGTTGAAAGCCAACGTTTTTTTCAGCCGGTATAGTACAACCTATTTATTTATGTCATTGTTCGCGACTGGCTCTTTGTATTTGTAGATAATGAGAGTGATTGAAGAGAAAAGTGGGAGGGGAACGGGAACACGACATCAATTTATAATTTGTGAGGATGGTAGACGGAATTAATTACTTTGGCAGAGAAAGAAGAACATAATACGACCAATAATAATTATTATTGTAATAAAGTTTTGTATAAATGTGTAGGTACCCATTGTTTTTCAGCAACAAAACATGAAGCATACAAAGTATTATTGCATCTACTGGCAAGTTACAACAAGTCAAGTTGGAGACATACGCCTTTGCATCTTAAAACACCTATCTCATACCACCACCTTTATAAAAGTGAATTTACTATGAACTGTAAAACATGATAACATTTTTTTCCATTGAAACATTCTGTATAATTGATTGTGAGTTTACTCGGTGGTAAAAACAATAGAAAAATTGCATTTTTCCTTTTTTGCTTGTACGAAACGTGTAGTTTCATTAAAGTTACCTGAACTTGGGTAGGTCACGTAGAAAAACGGAAGTTGATCGTTATAAATAATTAATAAAATCCTAGTAAAATGTTTGTAAAATATTTAGAACACATTGACAGAGAGTGTGTAATTACGATTGGAGTGAAATATTTAATAAAAAAATAAAGACACAAGGAATAGTGACAACTGTTGATGTTGAACTTAACTAGTTGAACTACAGAACATAGTAATTAGCCGTTTCGCGTTTCAGTCGTTTATAAAATGTTGTTGTGTGTTATTCTTGCATATTAGTAATTATGGTTATGTTACAAGAGTACATCAAACCTTTAAGTTTTTAGCATTCTTTACGGTCATTAATAAGCATTTTATGTTGTTGTAGGTTCATTTCTAAAGCATACAACATTATTTGTGTGCGTGAACAAAAGGAAAGTGTTCCTTAATGGGAGGCTCAGTCTCAACTTTTGAAAAGACAATGAGACTTCATGCAAAGCAAAAATTTAAAGTTGACAGTCTGTCGCAATTACTGCAGGGAGGTAGATATAACAGACAAATCATTATGAAGGGCTGTAATTCACACCATTAAATCTGAGGAATTCAGTTGAAGTAAACAATGTGTGAAAACAAAAGTACAAAACCAATAAAAAACGTTTAACTAAAATGAAAACGAGAAAGTGCAATACTTGTGGATTGCATCAATATCGCTAACATTGCTCTGTTGTGCACGGGTTCCTATCCTTGATTCTATAGGTATATCTTATGTGCACAGCGGTCGCGCATTTGCAAAGGATTGTAAATTGTAATCACTGTGCAAATATTACGCTAATGCGGCTAAACTCTGAGTTAATTATGAGTCAGCATCCGTATTTCTATTTATACTCCAGGGACGGGTAATTCTCGCGATCCATATCTTATCTCCAAACTCCGAGCTTGTCCCTCGGTGTGGTTTTCCATTTATAAAGGCCGTATTTACACGTAGATATTACTACAATGATTAATGTTGACTCCGAGCTTGTCCCTCGGTGTGGTTTTCCATTTATAAAGGCCGTATTTACACGTAGATATTACTACAATGATTAATGTCAGTCAGCGTAGCATTGAATGTCGTTTGATTTTTAATCGTGTCAAGCTGCGCATTTTATCTTCAATTCACTTTCAGTTTCTGTCTGCATAACTTTTCATTCATTTGTCTTCATCACATAATCTCATCCCGTCAACATATCCGAACGAAGACAAATCACCATCAAGTGTAGCGTATTGAGAATAAATGAAGTAAAATTCATTAATGTCTTGTGCACAGCAGTAGTACAAGAAAATTACCTTTACACTGTGTATTATGTATACATTGTGCGTCATAATATGTTACAAGGCATGTAGCTTTAATGTGTGCAAACATTCGTCCCACTTATCAAACAAACCAAGCCAACAGCAGCAGCGAGATGATCGCGCAAAGTAAAACTTTATACACACAGAAATGGGCTTTACCACAACTTGACAATTATTTCAATTTTACTTTTTCCTCGTGTGTCTACTTTACTACTTACCGCAAAAAAACCATTATCTCCCATCATGAACATAGCGCCGCCACATGAGAGATAATTACTTTATTTACGCACTTCGTCACATCTTTCTCGATATACCGATACATGTATGTCGCTACATCATTTACGTATTTTAAGTGCCTGCGTACACTCGTCCATTTTTATTATCCTCTCTCGCGTATCTTCCATCATCTCTCTATCTCTCTTATCTGCAAAAGCACCTGTTTTATTACCTTTGCGTTTTAAAAGCTGGTAAATAAAACTTGAACGTGCATATCATTTTGGTAATTCATACACAATACAATAGTTTACATTTCACATCCGTTCATTTTAGTCCGCACCCCGTAAAGTTGTTGCCAGCAAAAAATTTACATGCATCTCTCCTTTGTGCTCTTATAGAAGCTAATAGAAAAAAACGCCTTGTCTATGTATGTTACAAAGAGAACCACATGTTTTGTACATTCGTGTGTCCTCCTCATCCCCCACTTTTCATCAACCTGCCACTATCGCTCTCCATTGTCTTCAGCAGCGTTTCACATTGACGGGAGATATATCTGCAACAAGTCAATCCATCTGAATCCCAACATGTCAAACTCAAACAAACAAAAAAAATATGTGTACCACACAGACGTTGTTACCAATACCTGAATGTGCACGGCACACATTTTGCTGAATATTTATATTGGAGAACACGAGACTGTCAAAAACACAACGACAATCATAATCATAGTTGATAGTATTATTATTAATAATAATAAGTAACACACAAATATTTTTTGTTAGTCATTCATTCTTCATATCAATGTTAATTAGGACTATCAGAGTGACTAATTATCCCCTCTTGAATGCCTCATATGTATTTACAAGGCAGGGCAACATAATTGGATAGGAAAAACAGGGGCGTACCTCCTCAACAAATGAATACAAAATAAAAAGGGAATTTTTTAAATGGTTTGCAGCCACATCTCCTGTACCCAGTATTTACATGTCTTATAATAAGCACGTTTATAGGTGCACGCATAATTTTTTATGTGCTCTCCATTCACCATCGTCTATTCTTTAGTTGTGGCACTACATAGTTGATAGTAGTGCACATTTTTATGTTGATACCATTTTCTGTCAGTCTGCTACTACTACAAGTTGGTCTGCCATTTTCGGGTTGTAGACTTTTTTCCTATCACCACAAATAACATACATTATTGTTTGGTACGTATACCTACCTACCTACCCACCCAGAGATACACTTGTTTATAGGCAGCTCATTGTCTGATTTTTAATTTCTCCTTTGTGTATTTCGTTATTTATTATAGGCAGCAAGCTCTCTTGCGCCCGGTGACAAATATCATAAGAATCCCCTTGGGGGTCATCGCCACGCCACAGCTTTAGCAACCAGGAGCGGAGGTGGAGGGGAACCAAGCAGCTATTCAGCTACCAACAGTAACAATCAACTTGCCAGAGCAAACAATAATCACCATTTTTCCCACAATGGGATCCCTCCTCCCATATCATCATCATCGTCTTCAGGAGCAGCCGAGAATCTGCAGCAACTTCAACAACAACAGCACCATGCACAACAATATGATGATCAGTTAATGCAGAGTAGTTCCTATCATTTTTACCCGAGCAACTCTATAGGTTCATCGTCGATAAGTTCGTCTAGTCATCATCTTAATAATCACCATAATCATCCGCATCATCAACAGCAGCAGCAACAACAACAACCGCCTCTTTTTCTTCATCATCATCAACAACTGCAGCAGCAGCAGCATCAGCCACCTTATCTGTACAAGAGTAATCGAAGCAGTAGTGGCGGCAGCTTTAGTGGGAACGGAAGTCATATTATAATTGACGGAAGCAACAATTGTAACGGTGGTACTGGTAGTGTTGTTGAAGGGAGCAATAGTAAATACTATTATTACTACAACGGTCATTATTATCCCACAACAGGAGGAGAGGAGGAGGAGAATCCGGATCAAATTTTTACAATCACTGCCACCACATCAGGTTCAGGTACTAGTAAGAAAATCACAATGGGTCGTGTTGGGGAAGACATGTATCCCCCTGGAAGTCCTGCAAGCTTTGGTAGGCGCGCCAATAATGGGGTGGGCACAGGTCTGTTTAAAAGTAAAAGTAGTTCTATCCCTGTCACGTCGTCAGAGAACCCCCAACATCAGCATCGAGGCTTTCGAGACACGTTCATTTCTAGTATGAGTCCACCTGTGCAAGTGCATTCAGCCGAGTCAAGTCCCCTGCACAGATCCGCATCGGCCGCCACGGCGAACAGTTCAGAGAGATATTCAGCGAGTGGGAATAGCAGTGGAAATAATAAACAGGAGAATAAAAAGTGGTCGTTTGGGGGACTATTTCGGAGAAATAAAACAAAGTCGACTGCCTCCATTGGCAGTAATAACAACTCGATTGTGGTGGAAAATGGTAGTGGTGCTGGTGCTGGTGGAGGAGGGGGAACGTCGTCCGCGAACAATAGCCACTGCAACTCTCCAGCGAAAGTAAATAACAATTACGGGAGTGGTTCCCCGATAATAATTCCGAGAGGAGCCTCCGTATACTCGCCCGCACGGCCAGCGTCTTCAGTGGGTTTTGTAAGCGTAGATCCTAACTTAAGTGGGCAAAGTGAGATTCATCATCATCAACATCATCATCATCGTCCAAAAACAGTTGTTTCGTCGAACGCCCCAAAATTTGTCAACGCCGAGAGTCAGACACGAGCAAAAGGGAAATTATCAGAAAGTGATATATCAACATGTGATTCAGATTTCGAACCTGAACTTCCCCATCATCACGACAATCCTCCAGAGCCGGCTCCTCAAGAGAACAAGGGCTACAAGCAGAACTTTTTGGTGCGACGACTTTCCCGTCGAAAGGAAAAGGCTGCTGCGAAAAAAGCCGCAGCAGCCCAAGCGGCAACCGCATCTTCCCCCTCGTCCCCAAAACCAACAGCAGTGGTAGCATCTGGTTCCAATCATCATGGCTCTAGTAACGGTTTCCTCTCTAGTCACCAGCAAGGAAACCCTGACGTGTCCCACATGAAGAGGCGAGTTGGAAGTAGTCCAGACTCGTTGAATAATTCGTCCGAACCGTGGCCAAGTTGGGAAACAACTAAAAAGCCCCAAAGTCAGCTCCAAGCGCTACAACAGCAGCACCGTCTTTTACAAAATTACTCGAGTAATGGAAGTCTTTCAGTGAGTCAAGAGGGTTACAACAGTAATAACAATAGCTCTAATAATCACGGCAGTAAGTCATCGAGGGCAGCGGCCAAAGAGGCCGTAAAGGCACGTGCCATTGCTCGGAGAGAAAGCTTTCTCAACGACAGTTCAAGCTCCGATGACGATACCGAGGAGCGATCACAACGGAGCTCTCTCCAAGGAAGCTTTTCCTCGCTCAACTCGAGAAACAGACGACAAAAGGCTTTCAACATGCAGCAAGCCCAGTTCCAACAGCAGCGTCATTTGTTCCCTGCCACCTCGCAGGCAGCGGGAGGGATTTCCTGTGCTTCCCCATCTAGTCCTATGCCAGTGCCCTTAGACTATAGAAACTCTACTGGCGCTGCGATTGTTGCGAGTGGAATGAGTCCTAATATGAATAGGAGGCTTATGATGATGGGTGCACCCGGCTCACCAAAATGGGAAGCTCGGGTCATTTACCAACAACAAGACGGAGCGACAGCCATGCCAGAGAGCAACCAGCCAGTTGTGGTTCGTCTACCGAGAAAGGAGAGAATGAGTGGCAGTGGTGGTGTAGGCGGTAGCACTACCACCACCACGGCTGGTAATCCAAGCCAAATGAGCCAGAATAATGGAGATCAGAGCTTTATTATGGCAACTGAAATGATTTCAGAAGATCAGCACGTGGTAACAGCTGGTCTGAAAGTGCCATTTTTACCAGTACAAAACCAACAGCAGCAACATCACAACAGCCAGGATCAACAGTGCTTACGTAATGGCCAGTTGATGTTTCCAGATGATCCTGTTCAATATGCTAATGTTGCTAATGGCATGCGGGGTCGGAGCTGCACCCCTTATATGGGATATAATAATGGCGCCAGTGGTGGTGGTGGTGCGATTCATCACGCTTCGCCGACTCCACCACCACCGCCCCCACCACGAAGAGATTTCAGCAGAACCGCAAATAATTTTTATCGACCTGTCTCTTGCTCCTATTTGGATTCTTACGCTAACCAGCTTCAAATGAGTGAACAACTACAAATGCGACAACAGAGCCCGATGATTTTTAATGGAAATTACATCTACGCTCAGCAACAATATCAAGGACATCTGCAGCCGGAAAACACGATGAATGGCTTTGCAAATCATTCTACAAATCTGGGACATAATGTGGATGGAGTTTTGCCTGGAATAGCGAGATCAAGTCCAAGGCATTTTATTCATCATGCAGTGGGGAATAACAATCAACCGGAAGTTGATGGTGCTCGTCATCCTCCATTAATTCGTTCTCCCAGTGAGCCTCCCATCATTAGGGGAGAGCAAACACGCATTTCCTCTCCCGCCAAACGCTTAATCTCCAGTTCAATGTCAAATGGCAGTAATGGGGAAAGTCACTTAATGGACGGCTCTGGGAAAAGCAGCAGCAGTCTAGCAGCAGGTAAAAGTGGAATCACTTCCAAACTCGGCTACCCAGTGCGACGATTGCAAGAAGCGAGTAAACTTGCTGGGCCCCAAACTCCAGTTCATCTACGAGCTTCCGAGTTTTGGAGAAAGAAAGAAACTGAAGTAACTGGATCCCCGTCACCTGTTAGTGGGAATACTAGTGGCCAACAAAAGAAATATTTGAGTCGTATTCGATCAGCAGATAGTTCACCACTACCCGTGCCAAAACTGAGACAATCTCCGGGAGGTGTGATGGCATCAAACGAAAGCATCAGCTCACTGAGCAGTTTCTCTGAGAATGCAGCGAGTCCCGGCCCACCGAAAAATTGTTCCAGTCCAATTGTCACTAATCCATCCAAACTGCAGGCACAATCACTCGTGAAAACTACTCCAATTAGAGCACAAATATCAAAAACTCCAAATCCACAACAATTGACGTACGGGAATAATAAGGATAAGGAGAACAACAACACGCAGCATTGCCAACAAAGTGCTGTAGAAAGATTGAAAGTGCGTATACCTTCTGCACCTGACGGGATTAAATCTTTAAGTAACACAAATAATCCTTCTAGTTTTGCTGCTGCTGCTAGTGGTGCTGGTAAGACCGAGTCAAATGGCAATCCCATCAGAGCTTTAATCGAATTGAATAACGGGAAAACTCCTGGGAAGAATTTGGAAGATGCTCTAAATGAGCTGGAGGATATGTACAAGAGTCTCCGTCTCTCTGATGAAGATCTCTTGGATCGTGCCGAAAGGCGGGATTTGCCCACTCCACATCAGGAGCTTCGAGATGCTCCATTAATTCCTATCCCGCAAGCTTACCAACGCTTTGAGCACTTGGGCTCTGTCGAGTCTTTAGGCACAGGAAGTGGCAGTGGTGGAACAAATTACGGGAGCTCTGAGGGCCAACCGCAGAGAGTGAGAGCCCCATCAGTCCGCCGATCCTCCAGGCCAGATACGGTATCAGATGACATGGCAAATAGGAGACTCGCTTTCCCCGACGGAAAGCCGCTGGATCCGCGCGTAGTTGTTGCCAAAACGGGATCCTATCTGGCGAGATCCCCAGCATTTTCGCCATGTACTTCCCCATGTCCCCCGGAAACCATGTCTAAACAACATGCGCTCGCCTTGGCGTTTTTGGGCGAGGAAGAGCCTGATGTCACCTTGGATGATGTGACCTTCCGTAATTATAAAAGAGCAAACGCCATCCGCATTATTGATCCACAGCCGCTGTTTGGAATCCCATTAGGACCAATTACGGCAGCAGCTGCCACTGACTATCTGCACACCAAGCCGTCAGAAAGTTATCGCCCAATTTTTGGTCATTTGAAGACCCCAGATGTGGTTAACGATGACATTGCCTTTAGAAACTTGCGCAAAGACTTGGGTCAAGACGGTGTCAATATCACCGCAAAAGATTGGACACCGCGACTGTTTAGCCCCAATCGGGAAGTTTCTTTTAATTATCCGAAACCTAAGGATAGTAAGAAATTAAGAGCAATACGAAGCCTCTCTGCGAACATTACGCATATGCTACCGAATAACAACGCGAGTGGTAATAATGCCACGCGCGGTTCTCCAACAAGCTTTTACCGTCATCAGCAGCAGCATCATCAACAACAACAACAGCGTTACGATATTGGAAAATGGAACAGTTACGGGGATTTACATCGAAGAGCCTCTGCCGGCTCTCCGGCAGCAGTATCTGGTTCCACTCGAGCATCTACATATTTGCAGCCAAGTTGGGTAGAGCAAATTGAAAAAGTTCAGACGAGTACGGAGACGTTGACAGATCATCTCAACTGTAGTGGTATGAGTCGGCTTGCAACTGCTATTTTAGATCCTCCTGAGCATTGGGAAAGAAAATTCCCAAAAAAGACGGTGGAACTCACTCCACCCCTTTACGATCCAGCCAAACCACGACGACCGTGGACTGATATAATTTTGGATAGCTTTGAAAAGCAAAAGCAAAAGGAAATTGAAGAACGTTTAGCAGCAGCAGAGGCTGAAGCTGCGGCTGCCGCCGCCGCTGTTGATGCTAATAATAAAACAGGAGCAAAAAGTGAGCTGGAAGAAGATGAGTTTGTGGATGATGATGTGTTTATGGATGAAGCCTCAAAGTCGGAGGCTGCTGTTGCTGAGCAAGTTAAGATAAGTGGAAATTGTAGTAAAAATAATGACCCGGAGAGTTTACTTCAAGCAGGGAGACCAAATATGGATATTTCTACGGCTGCTGTCAATACTAGTGCTCTTCCTGTTTCCACCAGGCCGTTGCCTCTGATGTCGGGTCAGAAAACCCGAAGAGGAAGTTGGGTAGAACCAAGTAGGTCGTATTCATCTTCAGCAGCTTTTCATTCCTCTCTAGATTCAGCAGACGGGGCGCGTTCATCTACTACAACAACAGCTACTACTAGTCATCAGCATCACCAAGATAAAAGAAGGAAAAGTTGGTCTGACCTGCCAAAAGATATTGATTCGTTTTCATCATCAACTCCCGACGCAATTATGTTATCTGGCAGCAGTTGTTCCGCCTCACCAACAAGGAAACTATTCAACCCACTTCCACCGCCAAAGAAAATACGCCAAATAAATCTGGAAGCTTTTAACAATAACAGTGGTAATAATGCTACAGAGGAATGCCTTCAGAGTAATTTATCTTCAAATAATGGTGGTCTCAATAACATTAATGATGAACGAAACGTGCTGTTGTTGACCTCTCCAACTGACAAGGTTAAATCATCTTCCGATAGAGAAGACGAACTAAATGAACTTATGGATCAACTTTTAAAAGATGCTGACGCGTGTACCCAATCTATTGAAGAGAATAGCCGTTCGTCAGCAGTGCTGGTTGGGACTTCAAAAGGAAAAATAAATGAATCTGTCCGGATAAAAGGAGACCAGGGAATGCCAGCTGATAAGGATAAACCTATTTCAAAGACGACGCCAGCAAATATAAATCCTCAAAAAAGGGAAGTGAAAATGGATGAAGAGACGTCATCATCGGAGCAAAGTTGTAAACAAGATTTATCTTGCGCGATAGTTGGGATCATCCCAAAACAGCAGTCCCCTCAACCAAAAGCATCCGCAATGGAAAGAGAACAACGACCAGTCACAGATAATCGAAAAGTTCAAGTAGAGCAAACGCATTCACTTCCAACCCAACAACATGAGCAGCAGCAACAACAACAAATGAACAAGAGCAGCAGTAGTGTTGCTGCTGCTGCTGCTACAGTGTCGAAGCCTTCAGCGAAAGATATGGATGATGCAAGTTCCGCAGTAAGAAAAGTTTTAAAAATTGACAATGGTAATGAAAAAGGAAATGTCGTCAGTGTGCCAAAAGAGCAAAATCCTTTATCCTCTTCTGATCCCTTACCAATTCTCGAGGGCAGAAGCAGGAATAAAGTGAGATCACTACAAGGAACAGCGTCTTCAATTGAAGATCTGATTGAGTCGATCAACGAGACTTTGCCCGCACTAGAAGCCAGCTGTAGTGGAGGTGATGGTGGCGGTGAGAGCATTGGTATGATTACGAGCAGCTCACACTCCTCCGATGGGAAACCAAATGGCAGCTCATCTGCAAGCGGAAGTCCTGCATCATCCATACCAAGTCCGAGTCCTGGCAGCCCAACACCGCCAGTGCTGTCCGTGAGCGTTTCAGAAAGGGAATCCTATGATGATCACAGTCGTTCGTTGTCTGTATTTCCTGTTCCCGCTAAACGACACCATTTTCCTGGTAAAGGAGCGGCCTGTGAAGAGTCCCTATACGAGAATCTTCCCGTAGCGACAAAAATGATCATGCATTCAAAGGCAGGAAGTAATGATGAAAAAGTGAGCTCGAGAGAGGACGAAAGTGAAAGTAGCAGCAGGAGTGACCCTTATCCTCTTAATAGAGCCTCCGAGGAGAAAATTCCACCGTTGTTCGCACCAACAAAAGAAACCACCGGGAGAACAAGTTGCAAAGGAGAAACTGGCCGACGTGTTCTTCATGAGGATGAGGATAATGAGGAAGAAGACACACAATTCAGCAGCTCCCATCAGCCATCCTCCTTAAGTAGTAATGACTCGTCCGACGTGAGTGGCGGTGGAAATAGCAGCCCAAGGGGAAATGACAACCCCAACAACGAGCACCCAAGGCAGAAGCACGATAATAATCCTAATAATAATAATACTAATAGAGATAATAATAACGACGAGGATCAAGTTGAACAAACTTGTACCTCATCATCACCACCAACCGCATCATCATCAGCACCACCACTTTCTTCTTCTGTACCTTTTGACGCTAAAAGCTCTTCTGTTTCTTCCTTTGATAGTGCTTTCACCAGCAACCAAAACAGCAATCCGACGACCGCAACGCCGGTGACACGAAGAACGAGCAGCAATAGTAATAACAATGCTAGCTCAGCTTCCTCATCTAGGGAAACTCTCGTACGAAAAAAGTCTGAAGGTGAGATTTCTTCTGGATTAAGTGATGATGATGAGAGGAGCCTTTCATCATCATCCCCTTCTTCTGTCCTTTATGACTGGTTCTCACGATGGAATGGAGTATTGCTCTTTGCATGCTACCTCATCGCTTTTTTGCAGTCTTTTGCCACGTTTGACCTTTTACCTGGTTTTGGTATCTTTCTAGCAATTCTTGTCTTTTTCGCGTACCTTTTGTAAATAGAGACCATCGTCGACGTGTGTGTAAATAACACTTTGTAGAGATAGAACTCGTTACGATAACGGTAAAAATGTCACATAAAAAGAAACGAAGATAGATTCAACGTCAATTAAGTCTTTCTACGACCGCACCGCAATTAACATTTCACATCAGCCATGTCATTGTCGGTGCAGCAAACGGGTGAACGTATTTACGTTACATTTTTTATGAGGAAAAGCAAAAAAAATCGCTAGATTTACAGGTTTCTCAAATTTCCTCTGCCAAATAGATACGGATTAATCGTCTCAAAAATATAAATGACTGTAAACGTAATTTGTTTTTCTCTAAAAAAAAATCAAAAGTATTTTTATTATTCTGCATTATCTTATTATTATGCACTTTTTTCTCTGTCTTCCCCCGTATCAAAAGTCACTGGCATGTATCTTCAATGTACTGGGATCCCACGGTCTTGTGTATCCGTAATTTGTGTGCTTTTGCATTATAAAAATATATTAGATGACTTTTACACACAAGTTTGAAGTTTACTGCCAAGAACTTTTGACTTCCACCACCACGAAATAACGTTCTATATAAAGTTGGATTCCGTTCCTACTCAACTTTTAGGATTAGAATAAGTGTATACGCTATTTTTAATACATTGAAACGAGATATACGAAAAGGTTTCGGCGATATGCAATATTATATTATATAAAATTTCCTCACGAGCTTCGAGCTTCACTGAAGCGTCATGATGATATACACGATGACTTCACAGAATAATCGGGATCAATTCCAAGAAAAACGTCTCTACATTTGTGCCGTGCATATTATTATATCCAATTTACTTTCCAAATCCCATTTGTACGATCCGAGAAAATTGGTATGATGTTGTTTTTAGGTGATATACGTATTTCAAGATGTAAATATCTTTTATCGTAGTCATATTATATGTATGTATAATCAACTTTCTCTCTATTACAAGCGCGCGTGTGTGTGTATTCTTTCTACAACAAGCACTACCTACCTGTTTCACCCTTTAACTCAGCGTTCGATGACATTAAATGAAAATAAGTTTCATTAACATAGTATACGTTGAAGATGGTCTAGAAATTGGATAAGACAATAATAAATGTAAATTTATGTATAAATAGCTTGTGCAGTAGGTAAGTAGCAGCAAATATAGTGATAAGAGTAGTTCGTCAACTTTGTATAGCAAGTAGAAAAATGTGCGCTTCAGCAAGCTATCGTAGATGATATGATAACCGAGAGATGCCAATGATGCCATATACTTTTTTTAGTGTATGATCCCCATTTTTATATATATTCACTATAATCATACTCTAGTCATAAATTGAGCCAAAAAAAGTGAAAGAATTTGTTGACTTCTTTTATCGAATTTACGAAATAAGCATACAAGATAAGTTAAATACCTAAGTATAAGTGAACAGAACACACAAGGAGACATATACCAAGAGAAGTTTATTATTGATATGCTCTTGCTCACATATTGTGTGTCCATCGTCATACTTCAAAGTTTGTTATTTTATACATTGGATAAAGCAATCGATTCAATGCAGGAGTAGGGCTACTACTACTACTACTACTACAAGGGTGCTATAATATTATTATACTAAATCACAGCGTGCACGTATTATTAGAGTAATCATATTAGACGAAAGGGCAAATAAGACAAAATCGTATAAAAGTGTATAAAAACATATGACGCTTGTAAAACGGGACTATTTAATATTTTACGTTTGGGGAAAAAACTTTGTCTATTAAATCAAATGGGGGGAAGTATAGGTATATACAAGATCGCAGATGGACGATATGATGTGTGCTTATATTTATATGTATTACAGATATTATAGTATAGTGGGTATGTAGAGATGATAGGAATTAGAAATATGATGTTTGTAAAAGATTCTTAACGTATAAACACATCTAAGATATGAATCTATATTATATTTAGTTACTTCTTCTTAGACAATATGTTGTTTACTTATGTATGCACTATATATTATGTATGTATATGTGTAGTTGTTTTCGTAAAATGTACCAACAACCGAGAAAGTTTTTTATTCTGGGGGTTTCCTTCTGTTTTGAAGATAATGCGATTTATAGTTCGTTTTAGCTTTAATACGTTCTGGCGATGGAATACCTAAATGTGGTATAAAAGCCTGTTCGTCTATGTGCATCTCTCTTGTTTCTCTCTCCTAATATGTACCTACCTATATATGTCTCCTTACATTCTGCCAGAAGAGAGAAAAAAAACTTGTATTACTGTAAAAAAAACTGTTGTTGAACCCAATAAGCGTTGGCACGTTGTACCGGGATCGGGATCATCGTTTTGGTGAGCTTCCAAACTTTTTTCGAATGTAAAATTTCAACATTTTTTCTTTATGCATCATATCATACAAAGTATGTAAGATGCAGTGTGTTTATGAGAGCTTTTGGAAAACTTGGTGCATACACTTTTATATTTGTTTTGTGGAACAACAATTCAACGATGTACAATCTTCCTTAAAGCATGTTAGTTTTTTTTTCGTGTTCTTGAACGTAGAATGAAAGTACATAAGAAATAACTACTACTATTTACTTAACTATGCCCCAACATATATGCATAGTAATAGTAATAAGTACGAGCTAGGAGACTCTGTTTTAACACAAAGAAAATGTGTAGAGTTGAATAGATTGGAAAGTAGCAGGGAAGTGTGTTTCTCGATTGCAGAAATCTACCAACATGCAATTGCAGTAGAGATAGAACAAAATACGAAAAAAAGTATATTTTCCTTTTTTTCTTTTGATATGGCACAGGCTATCCATATGATAGCATTCATTCGCTCATAAATGTTAGACAGCAATGTGCTGAAAGTATGTTTCTTTTTGCCTCTCGTTGCGACAGTTTTTTGTTTATTTCTCAAGAAGAGCAATCAAAGAAAACATAGTCTCAATTCCACAGTTTAGCAAACGTATGTTTTTTTATTAATTTGTAATAACAAATTGTGGTACAAAATTTCCTCATTTTGTATGGCAAACAAAGAGGCAACTCTTTACTTTGCGTGCTAGCTTAAATTTTTATGATATTTTTTTTGCATATTGAAATCTGTTCAATGTCAGATTTTGTACACTTGTTGGCTGGTAAAACACAAAAGTACTTTGCAAAATGAAGAAATATGCTTTTTTTCAGCGTTGAAATGTTGTTCAATCACCTTCAAACTTCCAACTTTTTTCTAACTTCCTGACAACACCGGACGTTGACATTGCCAAAATATTTTTTTTGAGAAAATAAGTATAATTTGACTGGCACGAAACTGTTAAAACGAATAATTGCATGGTATGTTACATACTGTTTCACGGTAAACGTGGTAGTTGAGCGGAAAATCAAATTGTACAAATGTGTAAAAAATTAACCTTGGTTGTGTTTCTTGTTATTTTTAAATGCTGCGCAAGTTTATTTTTCTATTCAAAATGTAAACCTTCTGCTTGTATTTAAGAATTTACTTGATACTATAAAATTAAGTGAGTTTAGAGGATTCTCGGTAATTTATATCCATGTAATTTTATATGTGAATGTAATTAGGAAGAAATGTATAAAAGTTTCTTAGCTCTTTTTTTCTCGTTCTCTCTCCAAAGCTGTTTTCGTAGTTTGTAGTTTTCGTTGTTGTTCGTCGGTAAAAATAAGTTGAGTTACTTAACGTTTAAAACTTGAACTGAGCGCGCAGAGATAGCTCTCTCTCTGTACATGTAACACAATTTTGTTGTAGAAAGGCTTTCTCAGAATTTTTATGTGTCAAGATTTACCAAAATTAAGTAACTTTCTGGAAAAACTTTTCATCATGAATCAGCAGGGACCGGACAAGAAGAGGATAAAAAGATGATGAAAAACACCAGATCAACACGTCGGAAAAGTAGGTCCAGTAAAATTACCCGAAGGAGTAGGTCTTATGTTGCAAGCTTAACAGCAACAAGAGAAACAACAGAAGCAGCAGCAGTTTTATTGGATTTTCCAAAACTAGAAGAACCAGGAAAAATCCAACAAGAGCCAAAGCAGCTGCAGCAACTGAAAGTAAAAGAGAAGCACAAGCGAGACTACAACAACAACAACAACCATCAAAATGTAGGATTTACTCGGTCACGGCAGGTTTATGGAAGCCATAACATTACTGCTAATAATAACACTGCTACTACAACCGCGGTGAACTCACCACCACCGCTAGCATCATTGGCGGCGCTACAAACTAATTCTAATTTCTTGAATGAGAGTGAAAGTTGTCCTGTATTTGTTGAACTTTCTCCTGGTGAAAGTAAACTCAACCATCTTGGGGGAATCTTAAGCAAAAAGGCACGTCGGGCTAGAATGTTTCAACTTTCAACGCCTGAAGAAATTTTACTGGAAACGGAAGAGGATAGTGGCGGTTGGTCGTCAAATTATTACCACAATCACACTCCAACAACAGAACAACTCTCTTCCAGCAAAAATGAAAAATGGCAAAAGATGATCGAGATTATGGAGGCGTCGCCATTACTCGTAGCGCCACCAAAGTCTCTCATTCAGAGTCAGAGTATAGTTAATATAACAGAGTTACAGCGGTCTATTCACTCGGAAGGTCATGATGCTGCCGGTAGTTTGTTGGGTTGTACTGCCCATGTCAATGACACCAAAGACAATTTTATTAAAGAAGCTGTTGAAAATAGTGGCAATGCTTCCACAACTGAGCGGCAATCTTGTGTTGACGATAATTTTGAAGGGTTGAGTAAATCTATGCCGAACACGAAGTATGTCGAATTCTTCAGAAATTTTCCTCTGGAGGCATGGCTGATGCCCTATCGACGGTTAAACAGATAGTTAATTTTTCTAAGATCTAGTAAGGATTGCATATAATTTACCAATTTTGCAACATGACTTTACATATACGTTTCAAAAGACAAACTACTTAAAGAACATTTTACCATGTTATCATTGCCAAATATTAACTTGCTTTAAACCTTTTTTGTTTTACCAGATTCTTTTAAAAACTTAACGAATTTCTTATTAACAAAATATATTGTTGCTTTAATTATCCAGGCATAATTTTATGCATTTTAACATTTTCTTTGGACTTTTTATAACTTTTGTGGTGGTTATGTGTGAGGTTCCTTTTGTCTATAAGGCAAACAAGTTTTTTGCTGAAGAAATACAATGTGATTTTATGTTAACGATTCTTAATTTACCGCCTTTTTGTGAATGTAGTTTAGTTTTTGAAAATTATTTGATTGTGAGTATAATTTAGTAAGTATAACAAATTATTTTAGTTAAGATTTTATTTTAATTTTTATTTAATTAAAGGTACAATGGTACAAAATGATAAAAAAATATTTTGTATCCTGTGCGGATACTGCGGATTTTGCAAAAAAATGTTTTACCTGCTTTTAATTTAATTATTGTTTATGTTTGGTTTTATTTCGGTTGACAGCTAATATCCTAATGATAAACATATTATTTGTCACACTGTGAACTGCACCATGCATACTCACCTCTACCAAGTTCATGTACACCGTTATTATATTTTTGGCACAAATTGCTTTCATAATAATATCATCACTGCATAAATATGCTTCTCAATTTAAATAAAATTCACAAAACTTGCCACAACTGCCTATTATTTGTAAATTCACAAATGTACATCAGTAAAAGTTTTAAATAGCATATATCAATATTATGTATATGTAATATCGTTGTCGTTAAATCAATCTGCAGCTTTTATTATAGCACGTTTGCACATGCCATATTTATGTAGACCAGCCATGTATTGCACTAGTGGAGTTAGTAATGCCCGTGAAAATTCTCTAGTTGTCACCTTTTAGTTGCGTAAAATATATATTATGTATGCAATGTTTGTACAACCTTTTCTTCTTGCTTTCATTGTGCACAAGATTAGCGAATTTTTATAATAATTATTTATTTTTTAAACAACTTTAAAAATCATACACTTTCTTCTTACCCTTTTGATATTATTTTAGGTGTCTTAACAGGCGCTGAAGATCTGACCTGAGAGAAAATTTGCGATTTTGTACCTACATTACTATGTATCTTTAAGTACCTCCATATATATACCTCTATTATTATATCCACTGTACTTATTCACACCGAAAATTCCCTGTTTGTTTATTTTGTTTTCTCCTATTGTTTTGCCATAAAACTAGTTGCTAAACTCTTAGGTAGAAAGTGAAACCCCGTGAGAGTACAGATAGAATAAAACTTTCTCCTTTGTGTTGTTTTGTGCTGTGATGTGAAACTACAGTTGACATTAGTAGAAGAAACTATCTGAATGACGATAATGAGAAATGCTGTAGTGATAGTAAGCAGAGATGATGATACAATAGGCTTTATTATTAAGCTACATATTAAGCTGACAGTAGCATTCAGATAGAAGGAGAAGTAGGTTACGGGTCTGTGTGAGAGAGAGAGAGAGATTGCCAAAAATGAATGAAAAAACTGGAACAAAAGTCTTATCAAAAAACATTTTGCCTAGTCAATACACAAAATCATTAAGTTTTTCATAGATTGTATAATTTTCATTAAAAGCATTCACACTACTGCTTCCAAAATTCGCTTCATTGAAATTAATCGGATTTTTGGAAACTACACACTGTGCATCAACAATATCAACATCGCTACTACTACTTTCCCAAAGTCGGTAGATGATTAAAAAGGAAAATCCTCTCGTGACGAGAAAAACTGTCTAGTGTGCGTTTGTGTGTGCCCTTGTTTTTCGCGGAGGATCAACGGACCTAGTTCCAATCAGTATGAATTGGTATGTAACACATTATAAATACGAGACAAACAAATAACGCAAAATCATGAAAGAAATATGGAGGAACCCTACAAATCTGCCTGAAATACGCAGTGATGTAATCAGTCACTCACACATGCACTGAAACAATTTTTACATTTTGTAGTAATTTGCAGCGAAATTTCAACGCTTCTTCACAGGGAAAATGTCACATCACCAGTAAAAATATATTTCAGTTGAGGCAGCTTTCCATTATTTTATTTCAATGATTTATTCATTTCATTATTACCTTAAAAAATCCACCCCACTCACGTTTACCAATTTTTGTCCTCATTTTATACTACAATCCATAACTTATTAATGATCCCTTTCATTTTGAACTGAATAAATAATTACGCTCTCCCATTAATGCTCTTTGTGTGTACGTTTGTCGACGCATCGTTCACTATTCTCTATGAATGAAATAACTAAATTAAATTTATAACAGTCCAATATTATGCTTGTAACATGAAGTTTATACATTTTTTTGTTTTTAATATGTTTGAAAAATGTGGAGCTTGTTTTTCTTTCATTTTTAATAACCCAAATTTATTAAACCACGAACACGCAAATATGCATGAATTTCTCTGCCTAATTATGAGCTGTTTGAAAAAAATATATAAAGTTTTTCGCATCAATGTGTAGGCTTTATTGCCCCGTGTTTGTGTATTGTTGCTCCCCAAATGATAATATAGAAATTATTGAAGATAATGAACCATTTCATAATTCAAGTACAAATAACATTAATTAGAATCTGTAAATGAGTTTTTGAAACATGCATTTGACAGGACTGCTACAACCGAGCGAACATGATCATCGTAATTGTAATAACAAAACCAAGTCTAGTCATCAGAAAAATTATCCTCTTCCAGCGAGAGAAACAACGAGTCTTGTTAATTTGTCCCAACAACGGCCACAGCGAGGAACGAGTAATGGTAGTTGTTACAATAAAAATGTGGAAGACAAAGTGTGCTCAAATGAGCGAGAAACATTTATTGGAAACCGATGTCTTGTCTCCTCATCATCTCCAACCTCATCCTCAGCAGCGGAAGAGATGGCAGCCAGGACGAGCCAAGGGAAAAGAAAAGAACAGCAGCAGCAGCAGCAACCTGTTGCTCGCTGTAGAACTACTACCTCTGCAGCAGCATCTTTCTCACCAAACAGTAACAATACACAACCCACTAAAAAATCCGCCACTTCAACAACTCTGGCTTTCTCGTCAACGGCAGCCGCAACGGAAACATCTGCGTCGGAAGCTGGCAACGGGGGAATGAGCTTCCTAAGAAATAATTTTCCTTTCTTTCGCAGCTCAACTAGTAGATCTAGATCCCAGTCTGTTATTAGTGACGTATCGCGGTCATCAGAGACAGGGGTATTATGATGATGCTATCTTTCAAAATAATATGACAAGTCAATGACAGTGGCACGCCACCAAAAACCAATTGGCGTAGCTAATACGAAAACGGACTATAAAGTAGTGTATATTTTATGATTTCTCTCTAGGACTCCAAGAAGGAGAAAGATAAGAGTTATCGGAGAAAGTCACATCTTAACCGCGCTTTCACTGATGAGCTAGTTCCAGACAATAACTATATGCTCGGTATATTTTGGCACTTTTAAAAAACGGTTCTCGTTTTCACTGTAGGAACATGTTACATTGAAACATTTTCATTTGTATAGACGCATCCCCCAAATCCAGCGTGGATGTATCCAGTTTGGAATGTTCCGCAGTGGAAGAAAGTCGTGTCAGCAGTAAACCGGCTGTAAAACTTCATCCGGCAATTCCGTCCGTTTTAACCAGCAACAAATCGGAGAGTACTCTGACTTCCAATAAATCTGTCAATCACAGTAATAGTTGTAGCCAGAATGAGTCGATCCCAACGACAAATTCTCATAAAAGCTCGCCAGTTGTCAAGAAAGATTCTTTCTCTGACGCGGAGGGAGTTTCATTTATCAAGAAAATGTTGCAAAAAGAGAGTGACAGAGATAGGGCAGCCGCTGCAGCAGCAGAAAGCACAGGAACTAAACAAAATTTCCAAAATTGTAACTCCTCCATGTTAAATGGGAACGGTTCTTCGGGGTCCTACAACGTCAAAAAGAGTCCCTCTGCAGGAAATCAATCCTACTGGTCTAAATTTTCAAGTAGCCAGTCGGCATTTCTTCGAAAACTATTCGAAAAGCCAAAAGTCTCAGAATCCCCGGTCAATTTGAACAAAGCAGGTCATCAGAGAAGCAGTGCCACAACCAATTGCACCCCTTCTGTGGAAAATGCTAATGGAGGAAAGGATTCCTTAGAAAAGGAAAATACGGAGCCTGTTTTGGGATTTAGTGTCGCTCAAAAAGCCTCTTTTTTCATGAAGTTAGAGCATGAGCAACGGTTTAGCAAATGGAGAAAAAATTCTGTAGATTTGGGAGCTATAAGCAGTGTTACTGCTCCAACGACATATTCAGACCAATTAGGAGAAAGTCTTCGACTGAATACAAACGGCATCAAAAGTGTCAACGAGGTTAGATCTAAGTCAAGATATTTAACACGGCCTGTTACACCGTCAGAAGGTATAGGGGCAATGGTTACACCCTCGTCCAACGGTGCTGTTGAAGGAAAACACTTGGAGTTTGGGTCTCTGCCACGCACTTGGGGAACCAATTTTCAATCTTTGGAAAATACCATTGCGGAAAATGTAAACACTGAAATGAATCCATCTGTGATTCCAAAGTCATCTTACACAGGTAGCGCATTTAGAAAATAAATGCACATTTCTACGTATAAGCCACAAAGGAAAATTTTCAGGTTGGTCTCATGATGCCCCTATGCTTTTCATTTCTCTGTACAGATTATGATGACAATGACAAGCGCAAGTTTGAGTTGAAAGCCACCACAAGTAATAACAAATTTAACGAGATTTCCACGACCAGAGGCTTGGAACCAATATCGCCATACACTATTGAACATGTAAAATCATATTCTTTGACAAGAAGTGGTCGTCATACCGGAAACGCTGACAAGAGCCATCCAAGCAATCTTGGCAGTTTTCCAATGTACCACTCAGCCTCTGCAATAACCACCGCACCCTCTTCATGCGCTTCAAGGAAACACTCCAACATGAAGTTTTGTAAAAATCTAGGGAATGCCTATAGCAGCAGCAGTAGCAGCTTCAGTGAAAGCACAAAGTATCTACCTTCTGCTATTGCAACTATCAAAAATGGAATAGAAACTTGCGATCCTCCAACCGTCTTTGAAAATATTATCGACAGTAGTAACAATGACAAAAGGAGAGGGAGTGCTTCAGATTTAGAGCTGTCAGGAGCAGCCAACCAGTCCCCACTAATGTCGAGATCGGAGAAAGTGAAATCCATGTTTATTTCCAGAAACAGGTACCATTGTGATACAGACAACCTTTCTGAAGATGGAGAGGTTTCAAGTGGTGGTCAAGAAGTGGCTGATATCATTTGCAGATCGTATGAAAACTCTCCAGTGTATGTCCTGGGCAGAATTTTATTACATTAATAATTTTTTTCTTCGACACAACAAAACAGCATACGAATGTATGCTTTTGTTGTTTAAAATATATTACATGGTTTATAGGTTTCGGAAAAAGAACTGGCGAGCACCAAAACAGGCACAGTCAAATTTTACAAAGGAGATTTGGAGACGTTGCGGAAATTATGAGAGTTGGAATAATAGTAGGACGCAACCACAACAGCGACAACAACAACCTCAGCATCCTGTGCCACAAACATTTACAACAACAACCAATGTAATAGAGGTATCAAATATACACGCTGCCTTTGCATCGTAGAAAACCAACTTTTTAACCGTACAATGCTTCGCAAGCTATTACCTCGCTGAAAGTTAAAATACTTTTGCTTCTAAAGCTTGAGAAAACATTTATCAATTTTTTCCACATTCCATGGCACAAAATATATTATCGTCATTTTCATGATATTACATATTGTAGGTCACTACAATTCCACCCAGCAAACTACAATCTGTGGCAGCATCACCCCCACCAGCCACTTCGAATCTCCTTCAAATTCTTACTGTTTTGAGCTCATCTAACGACGAATTGAATGAACCCAAACCTAAATCCAAAAAGCAGCGTCAAGGGGGTCTAGAGAAAGTAAGCGGAGCTTCTTCACGAGCAGATTCTATACCCCCCATCCACCCACATCACAATGTTATAGTGCAACCACGAGTCAACAATATTACCACTAAGAATCCTGGTTCTATCAGCAGTAATTACCGTCACACTATGCCCCCAACCCCAAATGTGGATACTGATGAAATATTTGTTAGCGTACCACATCCAGCGGACGATGCATTCCAGAGCTTCTTTTGTAGCGTCAAGAGTTACACACAGGTTAGCCACTATCCTCCAACTAATGGAATAATTGCAACCAGTGTGGACGCCCGTAATGACAATAGTATGCAGATGCAGAGTCATCAAGGGTATGCATCCAACGCTTTCGGGAAAAACGGGGCACAAATTGAAGGAGCCAAAGCAGCCGATTCTCTTGATATAAGTTCTGTTCGAAGAGAAAGTGATCTACTTGTCATGAAGAAAAATGTTCCTATTTGTAAACGCAAGTCCACTGGTGGCAAGTACAAGAACCCACTTCGAGCTTTAGCAGCCCGTATGGATTTTCGACAACAGGGCTATACACAAACTAACTCAACAAATTTAAATACGGTCCAGTGTAGTAGTGATGTTGATGTTTCGACGTAAGACAAATTATTGTTATTGTGAGCATTGATAAAAAAGTTTTATATGTAGAATCCTTTCAGCAATGCTGATATTTGTAAGTGCATTGACACCATCAAAATTCTAGTGTGCCAAAGAATCAATCCAACATATTACTGTTATAAATGTTAGTAATAGCGAAAATATTTCATCTAGTGATTTGTAATGAATGTAATACAGATAATAAGTGTAGAATTAGATTTAGATCATAGTTAGACATAGTCTCCGGAAAAGTTGCTTTTGATTCAAGTGGTAAAGTTACTTTCCGGAAGTAGATATAGATAGCACCCTACGATAAAATTTACAACTGTGTGAAGTACGATATACACATTAAAATGAAATAATAATAACAAGGACCGATGATAATAATGTTTTTACTGCTTATAATAATAAACACAGTTTAATTGAAACCATAATGCGAATAATATAATTTCGAATAAAATTATGTATCGTACACTGAAAATATACTCAATGCAACACTTGTGGATACTTTTATTTTGTCGGGACTGAACCCCCGTATTTCATTTGTTTCTTAAACTTTTTAGGATTTAGACCGTATGATCTTAGTCGGTCCTCATCTAACGACCCAGCTTCATTGGCAGTTCCAGATTTCCTTTTCATTCCTCTGTTGTTGTTTTCAAAATAACGTTTCTTAGTAGAACTACTATTAGGAACTGCAGATTTATTCTGAGGCGGAGAAATGTTCACGTTATCACTGCTTTCAGATCGCGATCCCTTCTTTTTATTTTTACGTTGACGCTTCGATAATTTTGGAATATTCGAAATAGCTGCGTCTTCTGTCGACGACTTTGGTGATTTTTGTGTTTTATTTTTTTGTCGTCGCTTTGATAATTTTGAAGTATCCTGACTATCAGCGCTTTCTTCCGACGGCTGTGATAGCTTTCGCCTCTGCGATTTAGAATTTTGGGAAGTGACTATGTCTTCATCCGTTCCATTGTTGTAATTACTTAATTTCAAGAGTTGTTTTTTCCCAGGTTTTTCTTCTTTTTCTTGTTTTATTGGGACTTTATCAATTTTGATCGTATCTTCAGCTTCATGTTTTATTTCCGTCCTCTCCACGTTAATTGCACCTTTATCTTCCTTGTGTCCTTGATTTTTCTTTTTGTTCTTCTTCTTTCTTTTCTTTACCTTTCCATCATCCCTGTCATCATTGTCATTTGTTTTGTCATTAGTAGATTTGTACATCGATGGAAGAATTTGTTTTTTTAAATCGTCCTTTTCTGCTTTTTTCATAAAAGCTTTAACTTCGTATTCCTCTTCTCTCTCATCTCTGTACTGAAATGTTTTCTTAAGAGATGCCCATTGATTTAACTCTTTATCCTCAGCCTTTAATATCTGGAAAAACAATATGAAACATTAAAGTAACCCTTCATAAACAAGGCGCCACAGATTTTCAATTAGTTAAGACATTCCTGATTCCTGAAAATACGTACCTCTTCTGTTGTGAGGCCAAAGTTATTCGGCGTGGTTGTATGATACTTGAATCTACACTTTACATCACCAATTATATCCTCAAACTCCAAGTTATAATATTCTTCAAAATACTTCTCAAACGATTTGTGAATTTTGGGGTCAAACTTGGGCTTTTCCCGTTCCAAGACGTCAAGAAAAGCAGAGCGCTTCCTTTTACGTTTCCCTCCCGAAGCTTCAATAAGCTCCTGTTGCACTGCAGCTCTTTTACCGTCTCTCCCAAAGAATTCCGCATCCTCCTTAACCTAATTGTAACAATACGATAAACATACAAGTAAACCGTACATCATTTATTACTTTGACTTGACCATTTTCATATTACAACTATAACCATAATATTCAAGCAATACTTACATGTTCAGAAGATACATCATTTTCATTATCACTATCTACGTCTTCTGACGCCTCTCCACCTTCAGATGCTGCATTTGTTGGGACTGGAACCCAATTATCCCAGTTTTCTAGATAAAATCAAAATGCTTAGTTTGTAGAAAGAGCTATATTATGACAAGCGTAGGTTGAAATTCTTTCCTTCCTGTGAAATTACCTTCATCGTCAATATCTTTGTCATAATTAAACACAGGCTTTTCTTCTTCAGTATTTTCCTGCTGCCGTTGTTCTTTTCGCGTAGTATCATCTCGTCGCATAGAGTCTTGTATAGTCCTCGGGTACCTTTTTATCTATGCAAGAAATTAATAGTGTTGGTTTTAGGATCGCTTTTCAAAATTTTCAATTCTGAACAATAGAAGTAATGGTATCGTTGAAAGTTGAACTTACAAAATCTTGATCAGGCTCTTCGAATCTAAAATTATACTTGTGTTCGAATTCTTCTCGATCAGCTTCAAATTTTTCGTCATCAGATAGATCACCATCATCGTGAACGACTTCGTTGTACGACGGAATATAGTCACTAACCCCTTTCGTAGGGTCTATATATTTTTTATTTAGTATATAGTCCCTTAAGAACTTTTCACCTTCATCTAGTTTGTCATCGTTCCAATAATCTCGAAGAGATTTCAATTCTTTTCTATCCTCTTTCGATAGCTTCTCCTGTTCAACTTTTTTCAATTCTCCTTTCAGCCAGAGTGTGTACTCTTCTTGCTCTTTCACTGTTTCTTCCGTTGATTTATTTGACCTACGCTTTAACAATTTAGACCCCAGTAAGCTATCTTCAACTTCGTCATCACTGGAATCGATTTCCTTTAATGCTTTGGAAAATTCATTTTTGATAGATGCAAGTTCTTCCGGATATGACTTAGATTTTCCTCTACCGTTAATATTATCGCCCTCCTCTTCGTCGGAAAATTGACCACCCTTTTCCAATACCATTGTCCTTTCATGGTCCCGAACTGTAAATGGCTTCTTGTCGCCCTTCTTTATCTTAATTTCTGGTGAGTCAGTATTATCGATATCTTTAAAGAATCCAAACTTGTCACCATAAATTTTTGGATCTTTTGTTTTTAAGCATGCCAAAGTTTTTAGAAATGCCTTTTCTTTCTCTGCAGACCAATCATCCTCTTCTTCAGATGACGATTCAGAAGTACTGTTCTCTTCCTTTAGCTCATCGATATTGTTAACGCCCAATCTGTCTTTGACTGAAATAGTATACACAATCACAATTACTGTAATAAGTAATAATAATATGAAAATATCAAAATTGAGTTATAATAGACATTTACTAGTTAAATAGGTACATACGCTTTTGCATTTCCTCCAGATTTCGCCAGTTATCATAATTTTGAGCATAATTTTTATTAATTGTCAGGTCTCTATTAGATTTCCCAGATTTATCGTTGCCTCGAATTTTAGCTTTATGTTTAAACGTATTTATGTTTGGAACATCAGGTAATTCCGATTCCGAATCGGACTCCGAAGTCGAAGACAAGTCCAATGCCAGTTTGGCTTTCTTACCATCTTTATCCTTTCTCCTCAGCATTCTTATTCTTATTTTAGCAGTATTGAATAAAAATATTGATTTGGTTTATTGCAGTAAAGTTAATGAATTTCACATGATTAATTCAATCATTTAATTGGATGACGTTTTGTTTTTAACACCTCTATGTGAAAGCAAACACTAATAGGCTCTATATAATCACCACCGAACAAAAAGACGAATAAGCTGCACAAGCACATATAGCGTATAAATTACTAGTGGTAAAATTTTAACACTTCAATAATTGTGTTTTAAACTTGCTTTATTTCTTGTTAATCCAGTTTTTAATTCAACTACGTTATAAAAATTTGCTTTTAACGTAAACAGTTTTTACCTAAAAACATTCACACTCACGTGTATGTACGGAACAGAATACATACAAATAACATCGTGTACCAAACCACATCCTTTCCTACTTCCCATGTCGAAGTTTTGAAAAAAAATATTCGCTCCACACAACAAGACCGCTGTGAAACAAAATGTATGCATTTTGAAAGATTGCTTGCAACTTGGTAAAACGAGAGAGATAATGAGAGTGGGCATTTTTATACAAAGTATTTACCTATATTATATGTATATCTATTAGATGCATATGTCAGTATAGTAGTAGTGTATGCTGTGAGCTTGAAAAATTTGTTATTTTAGTAATCAAATTTTTTGTATACGACCTGTCCCAATAATCGGCCCAAAATCAATTTTTAAATAAATTAGAGAAAAAAGAGAAATATTTTTTTAAATGCCACTTACTAAACAGACATCAAGTAGATAGAATATAACAACAGGGATGCACGTTGACGAGACATTGTGCCCCATATGAATAGGAAACATGAATTAAAACAAACAGCGAGTGCACAGTCAACAGTGCACGGATTCCGAATAACATTAATCAATTAATCATCAAAAAAGCAATGTCACACATAGTGTGCGATGCGTGATACACGTTTATTTGTTTGTTTTCTTGTGGTTGAGAGTGTAATTGGAGCTCATATAGTTCAATTTGATCAATTATTTACAACTCTCTACAATTAACATTCATCCCGGGAATCAATTTTTAATCATGATTTATGACATACAAAAGCTCACTTTTTAAAATATTCATTTGTTTCGAGCCCACACGCGTGCGTGTGTACACGCATGCTGCAATTTCGAGACAAAATATCGCGTCTTTAACAATTTAATCAGCTTGTATCAGTTAAAAAGCTTTTCATCTGCGTCTCTACTATATAGCAGTTTATTATGTATGTATCATATTTCATTCAGTGTTCCGTAGGATGCATTTTGCTAATTTTGCTATACAGATTACAGACATCCTGCATGAGCAGATTGATTGAAATATGCGTGTCTACATATATTTCGATAGTTAGTAGGAATCTAAATATGTGTAAGCGATTTTTTAAGTGACATCATTCGTTATCATCTCAACATTATTTGGTTTTGGATACTACATATCAAAAATTATTATTTGAATGAATAAATCCTAAAATAAAAGAGTCGGTAAATACGTTATGGAACAACCCTTTGCATTCTTTTAGTTACGATGTATCGTGTATCTACATTTCCAGTTTATTAGTCTCAGCACTGCTGACTCAGCAGTCGGTATGCCTGGGATTTACAATTATATTTTATTTCGTTTCCTCCTATGCAAATTTAAGCAAAAATCCCGTATAGGCGTGTGGGTTATTGTAATAAACTATGAAGTCAAAGACTTAGGGAAGTAGCGAAAGCTTAGCCGGGTATTGGGTTTGTTCACCCGTGTCTGTCCGGCTATCCGTCCGTCGCCCTTTTTCTGATAGCTGATAGATAGTTATGACGTTTTGGTAAGTTTGACCCAGATTAATTGACTTCTTGTGGTCCAAATGGGCAGTATTTCAAAATTGTAAAACTTTCACCCATAACTCATCGATCACGTGCTAACCAGAGGGCAGGGGTTACCGATTGGTGCAAACAGAATTCCAAAATTCCTTCCCATTTCTCATATCGCGCGGATAGACTGACAAAGAGACACATCTATATAACTTTTGACCCCGTTGACCTAGTAGATCAAACTTCATTCAACTTTCATAAGGACTACACCGGCGTAGATAGAGGAGCACGTGCCTCCCGTGCCAACGTAAGAAAAAATTAACAATTTTTAATAAAAATTCGGGCGCGCTTTCTTAAATTCTAACTTTTCTACCTGATTTGTCGATTTCTGGGGTCCTTTGTGGGAAACATATGAGCGCTGCGCTGAAAACCCCGAATTTTGATAATTTAACCTTACGAAATGGTAATTTTTACGTTATTTTGACCCCTGGTTTTCCGAAAATTGGTACTCAAAATGGATAATTTCAAGAGTAAAGCCACAAATTTCCACTCCGCGCCAACCCTCTTACTCCTATATTTTTATAACATATTTTTTAGGTTGGGCCTCCCCCAAATTCTTGAGCTGGCTACACCCTTGAAGGTCTATAGGCTAGATTTATGCAAAGTTTGATGACCATCGCAGAATTACATCTTAATGACCTTTGACCTGCTCAGAAAATATCAGTTGCACAACTAGAGTTCATGCGCTATCGATTGGTGCAAACAGAATTCCAAAATTTCTTCCCGTTCCGGACATTTGGCGCGGACCGACATTCTTAATCGCAATTCACAATAAGTAGATTTCGCTATTTAATAATTATTATCATATTTATCATTTTTTGTCACGATTTGTGCATGGCTTGCTATGTGCACTTAGTACTTAGTGCACTATATCAGAGCTGGGCCTCCCACCTTAGGCCACCGGCAACCGAGTAACTTTCAGGTCATCGGGGGCCAAACCAGGCCACCAGTCAAAGGCCACCGGTCACCAACATATTTTAACGTCACAATGTCACCGATTATGTTTCAGGCCACCAGGCCAATGGTCGCCAACTGACGGACTAGACGGACTGAGTTTCAGATCACCCGGCCACCAGATCGCCGATGGCCAGCCCTGCCCTGCTTTATATATATTAAGATCTATCTACATAGTTAACGCAAACGCAACTCAAACCCCACAGCTGGACATTCTTCCGAACAGCGACAATTCTGCATCTTTACCATATGACGTGTATTTTTTTGTTAGAGTTTCGTAGAAGCGATGATTCATACAAGAGTTTCATCCTACAAATAACCTTGTCGCGTATATTCTCTACTTGGTACAACTTCACGTGCAGTGTGCAGTATGCAGTTACCAATGTAAATTTTTCGCAGATCGCTATAATAATCTTCAGGTACGTAGTATACGTTTTTGGCTGTTTGGAAAAACTACTTTGTGACTAAATTATCATCTCTATCACCAAATATGTGGTAGGATGTTCGACCTATTAGGATTCATAAACGTTCATTGATGTAATTGGGAAATGTTCATTGAGTGAATGTAACACGTACCTTGTATATAGGTGCAGTGCGACGGAGAACTCAGTTACTCCTAGTGCAACCTGAAACACGCTGTCACAACATTTTTAGTCTCTAAACGTTACACTACGAAAGAGTATTAAAACGTGAGTAAGCAAATCAATAAACAATAGTAATTGTTTAGTTTACAAAATGGCTGAAAACACCTCAACAACTTTTCGTGTTTCTGACAAGAAGCCGGAGAAACACCCCGCATTTTCGTCCAATTCCCCATATGAGGAGCAAATCAAATGGCTACCTCAATACCGACATAATAATTGTACGGAGATTCTGCAAATGTCAAAGTTTCCCTCGGAGCTGCGTTTTTCTGAGAATGGATTTGTTAAAACAGTGATCAATGCATACAACACTCATCATAATTTGATTATCAGACCTGACGATGTCTGGGGAGCAATCATGACACAGTTTTCCTTTTACATTAACAAGCATGCAGAAGAGTTTCGTGGAAAGTTTGTAGATTTTGAAGGTAAAAAGCAACTTTCGGTGGCTGCTGGAGGGTCGCTGAGAAATGCACCGTACGATCTCCTGGTTAAGCTAATGTCCAAAGAGATTGACAGAAATCTAGTTGATCCAGATGTGAAACAATGGATCCTACCTAATTTTTCCACCACGACTGATAATGATCTGGTGACCATTGGAGTGGTGTTCATGGCCACAATGAAGAAATATTTTGACTACAAGTTCAGTCTCATGTGTGGAATTCCTGCGATTACCCTTGAGGGAACCGTTAATGACTGGAAAAATTTGTATGAAAGACTTGGAAAGTTGAAGGAGTATAAGTTGGAGAAGTGGTTGGACATGCTGGAACCAATTCTTCAGCAATTTTTGAATGCAAGAAAGGGAAATGTTGATGTAGATTTTTGGCAAAAAATTGCTCACCGTGAATCCGGTGGCTCTGGTCCAACTTACCTTTCTGGCTGGATTACAGCTTTTTGTGTTTTTGATAAGGATGGAAATTGGCAACGTAAGGTTTTAAGACGTTTTTCTATTTCGTATCATTTCGGCATTTATGATTTTCGTAGGAATTTTGTTCTACTATAAATTTTTTGTATTTACAGGCTCTGATCTTAGCGATAATCCTGGTTCAGGGTTCGGAAACTCCGACGAGAGTGAAGGTGCAAAGAAATGGCTGAGAATCGATACTAATGACATACCCACAGGAATAGTTGAAGTTGATGTTGTAATAGATGACAATGGGGTGGAGCACACTAGTGTCATGTTGGCAGGCCACATTGGTACGGAAATTAAAGGAAATGGAGATACTTTGCAACCAACTTTGGGATGGATCATTGCTTTGAAATCTGACGCTGCAGATACAATTGGAACTGAAAACGAGTAGTGAGAATGGCGGTATCGGCAAGTGCATAATAACGTATGCTACGCTAGGTTGATTATGTAACAAGAAAGTATTGGATTTAATAATAATGTAATATGTGTTATAGTATAATAATATAATAATTATTGCGCATAGTTCGCCGTCAGAGCATTGGCAAATTAATGAGCGAATACTACAGTATAAGGTGCTACTACAACACAATGGTTTCTGTGATTTATGTTTTGCTATATTTCTCTTGGAAATTTGTTCGTGCTTTTATTCAACTTAGCAAAGTAACAACTTCTTGTGATCTATTATTATTATGTCAGTCAACAAAACTTGTAGAATAAAATAAAACCACACCAATTTATTAAATACTTGTGCAAAAAAACGAAAATTGAGAATTTTAATCATTATTGCACCTTATCAAAACGGTGGATCAAAAAACAATTGTTATAATACTACTGCCAAGCAATGCCTACTATTGGCTATTAGCTATCACTTTAATATTTTTATCGCTCTATCTTTGCATCCCTCGACTCATCACTCTATTCTGTGCTATTTTTGCATCATCATTTATGGAGAGTATTTTGTCATTTAAGAATTATAAATAATTTAATACAATTCATTATTAGATGGCCATAATGCATTTTATGTACTTGCAAATTGCAATATTTCTTCGTTGAATTACTAGGAATCGCACACTCAGGTACAATTTTTGCTTAGGTATATGTATGTCTGCATTACCTATGTTAGTGTCAAAATTAATGTTGTACGGCAAACATTAATGATGACAATAAGGAAAAACTAAATTACCTATTTACATTCTCATGTACATAGTTATTTGTTTTGTGTTATATTTTAATCTTTAGCATGAACTTTGTTCATCATCCATTCGCTGCTCATTTCCAGTTTCTTTTTAATGAGACATCGCAACCCGATTGCAATTAACATGCAGATGACGGAAAGGACAGCGTATACGTTGAATACATACTTATCTCGTAAGTCAACAGACGTTCCCGTAAAAATAACAATATACGAGCCAACGATGAGAAGAAAATTTTCAATATAAAATGACAGGAATACTGAGGGACAAAAAGATTGGAACTGGAAACTCATAAATAAGGATCTCCATGCATAAGTAAATGCGCCATACACTCCTGTGTCACTCAATATTTTTCTTTGACGTTTAGATCCCAAAAATCCCACAAAGAACGCATAGAGTGCAGCTCTGACCACAAACTGACAAAGGAATGTCACAATTAGAACTTCCCCAAATGAATATTCGTGGAAATAAAAACAAGCTGTAGCTTTCAAGATAGCGTCTGCATAAAGTCGGGATTCTGCAAAGACAATTGAAATATCAAGTTTTACGTACAGGTCTAATTAAGAATGTCAGTTCATTTACTAATTTTATTTGAAAACTTAAAACTACTGTACATTCATGTAAATACATTAATGTCTTACCGATGGACATAAAGTTAAAAAAGAAAAGCGCGACCCGCCAAGGGATTCGGATGTGTTCTATGCTCCACGCATCTTTAGTTTTAATACGATCAAACATACGATAGTATGGAACTACTGTGGAGTACATATTGGATTCAGCCAAAGCGAAAATACACAGAAGTAGACATAAGTTTGTCCAATAATCTATATATTAAAAATAAAATAAAGCAATAGTTCTTCTACTGAGAAATTTTCGGACAAATAGAGTAGCACAATTTGTCATTATGGTTCTAATGTTAAAGCCAACCACTGCACCAATAAATAACAATTACAAATGAGGTTGTGAGAATTTGTACACAGTGCGTTTACTCGTAGAATCGTAAAATTTAAAAGGTTACCTTCCTCGTGAAACTCCTTTGCTCTTGACCATGTTATGATCCGAAATGTTAATTGGACAAATGCTTCAGGTGCTGCTCTGAAAAAGCTTTCGTACTGTTTCATTCTCGTAAGAAGGGATTCTAGTCTTTCAAATCTGTCCGAATGTTCTTCGCTCAAGCTCAGAACAAATAATTTCAGACCACTGTCCCAATTCAAATTTCAAAGTGTCAGTTTTAGTTTTTAGTACTTTTCGTGCAAAATATATATTTTTAAATTTCAAATATTTTTGCCAACCTCACTGAAGGACCGAAGACTGGAAAGAACATGAGATTTTTCCAAATAACATTGTTGCATCCTAGGGCTTCCATTTCTCGTCGCTCGTCATCACTGGAAAATAATACAAGGGATTGACATTTCATTTTTAGCAGGTGACATGCATTTAAATAAGTATTTGTTATATATTCTATGTAGTATGGATGGAGTTTGTATAAGATTTCAGCTAAGTCCTCACTTACTCAGAGAGAAAGGTGAAAATGCCTATTAGGTTCAATAAAATTGGAAGAAGCATAAGCCATGCCTGGATATCTGAACTGTGATGAAAATGCAAATACGAAAGGTATATGATAACTGTTACGTCCGCTACTGATACGATAAAACTTATGAACGACCACACCACTTTTGTCCACCGGATACACCGTCTACACCTCTCTTCTTGTTCAATTTCTATTTTTTCTAGATTCTCTTTTCCTGGCTTCCTTTCCCAAACCGTCCGGTGATGTTTGGCAGTAGTAGGCGAAGTGTCGTATTCAGAATTTGGTACAGCTCCCAAATTGGAACCAAACGAACTTGAAGATGACAGTAATCGTATGCCCACGTCGGGTCCATTTTTATCTTTACGAGGAGTTGAATCACTGGCTTTATTTACACTATATGACTGAGTCATTTTGGCAATTTCTTTACGCGGCTGAGCTGAATTATTAAAACTTAAAAAAAAACTTTTTGTTTTAAAAATTGTAAAATTGACTAATTAACATTCAAGATCATATAATTACATATACTCACGGAAGATTCACTGATTTCTAAAAAGTATATTGTATGGCACTATGAACTTTTGTGTGTAGCTTTTGGTTTTGTACTTTCCCGTTTTGTTATAGTCTAAATAATGCAAGAAATTAGCATTGATCATTCAATACTAACTAAATAAATATATTGATTAGCTCACGCTTCCTGTTTCTCATGTACTCCTGTACAAAAAAGTTATGATACAGAAAATTGCATTGTGCCATTACGGTGTGGTCCTAACAAAACTCTTGTGACCGTCAATTTTGTGTGGCAGAGAAAAGTAAACTTGAAAGAAGAAAAGTAATAAATTGGTCAAATGCACGAACATTTGAACCTTTTACTTTATGAAAATGCTATAGAACAGAACATAGAGAAGGTAGAGAAGAACGCTCCAGGAGCAATGTCTGAAATGGTCTTTATTCTTTTCTTCCCCTCGATAAAAATCGAGCAAAATGAAAACATACGAAGAACGGCGAAACATATTCTGCCGAATTATCGTGTTGACTGCTGCAGAGTTGATTGACTGTGTAATTTTGAAGGAATGGGGGTATAAGAATGTATGCAAAAAGTTGTCCCAAACGAATGTAAGGATTATAGATTATAGTTCTTGAGTAGTTTTTTTTACATATAAATCTATAACTATGTATAATATTTCATGACAGAGTAAACGTGTGGGCCGATACAGAGGTATACTCAAAAAGCATTCAAAATTGTTAGTTTTGTAAAAAAAAGTTTGAATAATTCTATGTTGTTATATATTTAAAAGTCTACCTATAGGCATACGAAACCTGTACAGAGTTTAAGTGGTATAGGGGGAAATCAGTAGCAAAAAAGTGTATTGCCTACCAGTTTTTGTGATCTCAAGGTAAAGCAAAGCCTTGCTTGGATTATTGAGTGGTTACCCTTGCATTGCCTAAAGCAAGAGTACCGATATATTACAAAAACTTTCGCTGGACTATGACTAGCAGACAATTTGCTAGATTTTATTTTTGCAGAGTCGAGACGTTTGCCGTGGCACATGCAGCATTATGTAGCGTACAAAACTGTATTGCCATTTTGAACACGGTAAGAAAATTTCGTGTAAGGGCAAAAAAACTGAAAGAGGCGAAGATTAATAATGGAAACATGATGAATATGATGAGCAGCGATGATTCCATTTTATGGTAATTTGGCGATTAGGGCTAAAGGTGTTGCGCGAAATGTATTTTGGCTTCGCTTGTTATGTGGCTATTAAAATATCTTTACTTACATTATTAACCCTTTCAAAAGAGCCATTTTAAATACAATTTAAAATATTTACCAGGGAATTATTATAATAATTTCATGAGTAGGAGGATTAGCATTTAATTAGTTGTTGACTCCAGTGACTTGCTTCTTTTCATAAAAGATGCGATGCTGTTGTTCAATACTAAAAGTTATCTTATAAGTTTTCAGCTTTTAACAATTTGTCATTCGTCGTAGGTAATTTTTTGCATGGAGCCCCACCTACAATTGTTGCTTTATACCCATACTACCTGCCCATATGCACATAAATATAATATATGTAATCTAAAGCAAAGAGAAGGTGACAAGACGTAATAATGAACTCAACATTTAAACGTCCATTTTACTCTACTCTACAACCGGATCTTCAATGTAGCAATGCATTGTGGTTTTAGTCGTGGGTATATCAATTTTTTCCTCTTGCTGATGCAGCTTTGTTTTGAACATTAATAGACTCACAACAGTGCAATGCTCCGTTATAATGACCTATAACACCGTCGTCAATCACAATAATGTATTTGTGAATAGTACGCACGATGAGTATTTGAACATTTTCCATCAAGCTCATGAAGCTGGTAACGGATGTATAATTAGTACATCTACATACTAATAAGGCAAGCAATAATAATCCATATCCATCGTCACTTTTGTCACTGTAAATACCACTGTGAAGAATGCATAGGAGCAATATATACTCAATTTCCAAAAAGGATTCTCGAAAGAGGAAAGGGGTTTCCCTTTCTGGTGGTGGTAGTAGAGTCTGATGACGTGAGTCTGCTCATTATTATGAAACTAATGTAGTAGTAAAGTACATGGATGAACGTACTACTACACACGAAAACGCATATATTACCAAATCATAATGTTTTCTGATAAAAATGTCTCGAAAGTGCTGTCGACGCGCTCCTTTATAAGCACAGTTGCATGTTGCATCAGGGAACGGATATATGAAAAGAACAGGATTGGACTACTAAAAGAGTTGTGTGTGTAGGTTAATAATGATGAAAGTGATGTGTTAATAATAATAATAGCAAAATGATGCACCCTCCCTTCGGCTTTTCCTACAAATGAAGGCCTACAAAAATATTTCTGGGTATTTTTATTTCATTATTACTGGCGTGTTATTACAATAAGTCAACCTAACCACGTATTCATTATACTCCCTGCTAGTAGTAGTAGTAGAGTAGAAAGACATTTTTTCGTGCACTACCATAAAGGAACTTTTCATTCCTGATTGATACAAAAGTCCTTTACTTTATCTGATTCACTTGTAGAACCAAAAGGATAATTCCATTTTTGGGTGTTGTATTGTTCTTATTCTGAACTGAAAGCAGTTTAAACAGAGTCAAACTTTCTGCCATAGAGGAACACATTTTTTTCATTTGCTTTGTCTATTTTAGCTTCATCATTGCATATTTTGGCACAGCCGTGAAAATGCATCTTTCTATCGCGTCTCCTTAGACTGACTCTTGCCGAGATACTTTATTGGTTAAGTGAAACCAATGCCCACACGTTCGTGCAAACTATTTTTAAAAGAGAAAATGAGCAACGGCTACAATACTAGTTGTTAGATTTCTACATGTTTGCGTTTTTGTCTGATTGAAACATATAATTATTATAATTTTGCTATTGTAATTTTGTCGCCGATTGTCGCAGTCAACAAACTCTTTCTTTCTGGTGTTCACAAGAGTAATAGTGTGCGGTTAGTGAAATTGTTTGTTTCCTTTGAGTACAATTCTTACTGTATATCGTACTGGAACACAATGAAACCCTACGTGAACATTGCTTTGGTGGGGAGTTTCCTGCTGATTGTTAACGTTCCACACTCTGAATCGAAAGAAGGAAAAAATGCAACAAGAATGGCTCAAGGGAAAATTTTAAGTTTCATCGAGGAAGAAGATGCAGATTTAGAAGCTAGAGCTGGCAACAAGACTGTAAAGATTTTAACAAGACCATACAACCCACCACAGCCGATGACAACTACCAGTGCCACCCCTTACAATCCGTACTATATGCACCCGCAAAGTGCAGGGTTCGTGGGAGATGTGGCCGCTCAAGCAAGTGGTCCACAACCAAATGTACAGCATCCTCCTCCAAATCCCAACTACAATAATAATAGGGTTCAAGAAAATCAACAGCAGTCGACGGCAGGCGTTTCAGACATTTATATTCAGCTTATTGGGGCAATTGAAAAATTAGTTTCGAGGATGGATAAACTTGATAATAGACTCCGCACAGTGGAAAGCATCGTGTATCACATGACTAATAAAAAAGAGGAACTGCCAGAACAGGGTAACGATAATTGCCGTAATAACGTATTTGAAGAAAAAAATGCACTGCAAGAGAATTTTACAATGAAATTGTTTTTTTTTTGTAGGTTCATGTCCAAATGAATTCCGAAAAGTGGAAGGAATACGCGGGAAATGTTTTCAGTTCAGTTCTTTTGCGAAATCTCCAATGATATATGACTGGAAAAGTGCGGAAAATGAGTGTACAAAAGTTGGTGGTCGTCTCGTGGAAATGCTCAACTACGAGGACTTTTTGAGGGTCTCTCAATTCCTTATCAAATACAGTGCCGCCAGGTAAGTGACATAAATGTGAAGGTTAAGTAATATATTTGCCGTCAGTAAAGTTCATAAAGAAATGTATACGTTGTTTTTGTTATAGTAATTCCGCCACCTCAGATTACTGGATTGGTGGAATAAATCCGGGTCTGATATGGATATGGGCTGAGTCTGGTCAGCCAGTAGACATGAACAAACGATTTTGGAATGACAACGACAACAACAGTGGACTGCCAGGCTGTCTTAAGCTCTCTTTTTCTCACCGCCTAAACACTTACTTTTTCAGACACTCGCCCTGCGGGCACTCACAAAATTATATCTGTGAAATCATGGACAACACAGTATCACGAGCGTTGGCTCGCTTTGAGGAACAGCTGTGGACGGACAATAACATAGCAAGAAGCGTAAAGATTAGCTCTTAAATGATTTTGCATTTTTTTATTCCATTTTTCCATTTCATAAAGCACGAAGGATGGATGCATGTAAGCACATTAGCGTGTCCTTTTTATGATTTTCTCTCTGTAAAAGTTTGCGCACAAGTACAAAAATTTGATGACGATGATGTGTGTACAATAATGAGAATATAAAGTACTTATAGACACGAAACTGTTTTGGAGGTTGTAAAAAACCGTTTTGTTAATAATAAACAAGAGCGAAAATGTGAGACTAAACTCATTTTGTTGGTAGGCGCACTTTAGCATGGCTCTATCTTGATTGCTTTTGTGGCACATGCCATAAAATGTAATTCCGGTTGACTCACTTGACTGACACGCATTTAAGTATACTTTCACACAAGACATTGAAATGATAGTGCTGTCTAGCATTTTATTAAAACTTTTGAAACTTAGACTTTGCCAATGTCGGTCCTTTAAGAGAACGAAAAGCATTTTGTACATTAACTATGAGCATGCATTATGTAAAAATTAATACATATATACATACAAACATACCTATATACGATAACATTGATTTAAACATGTTCAAGGTTATTGAGTTGAGCACTACACACACTACGATTCTAGAAGAACTTCTATTTTGTCCATTACTTTGTGACTGTACTACATCCTTATCGGTCATTAATACATTTGTTTTATGCACACCGATCATGTTGGTAAAACGTCGGCACTACATCTTTCCAAGTGTTGCATAATATACATATCATTTTAACAAATCTCCACCATTTTTGAATTTCAAAGTAAAATACTTAAGTGTTTGTATACATACTAGTATATCTACTTGTAAAACTAATCGATACAGTTTGTTTTAGCATTACACACCGGTCGTTATAAGACATTCAAACCATTCTTCGTATATACCGTTCTAGTATCAAGACGGCGTAGTTGACAGTTTTTACATGTTTGTTTTCCTTGCTTCTTGTTTGGTACAAAAACATTTAAAACTTTGTATACATGAACTTTGAACCTTTTTATGACTTGGCAAAGCGAAAAGTGTTTACATGCGAGCCTGTAATAATAATCTTATACGTACTCCTATGGTATTGTATGAGTAAGAAAATCGCCGTCGTAGTAGACTACACAAAAGCTAAGTACAATGTAACGTTCCCACTTCCCAGACCACGCACACGTACATTGTAAATACGAACTACATACTAATATACATAGATGTAGCAAGTTCTGTAAAAAAATGTTGATGTGGCACAAAAAACGTTCCAACAGGAACTGATAACATTTACAACATAAAACTTCAATAACAAAAACAAGTCAATAAACTAAATTATACGTTGTAAACTGACGCTTTCCTGACAAACTTTGCACATTTCACAATCCAAAAATATCTAGAGAGTCGAGAGGTTTTACAATGGCTTAATAGTCTATATAATCTTAATTTTAAAATTGTTGAGTTCATGGAAATAGAAGTTACAATAATTGTTTTGGAAGCCGAGGCGAAGGCAATGCTATATGGTTTTGTCGCTCGTTCAGCTTGTGTAAAATATTTTCCTAAATTGCATTTAGATAAACGGTAAACATGCGTGTTTCAACTTCCTTCATAATATTATGTATGTTTCAATTTCTTTGTTTCACCTGTGTAATTGCTCATTTTCATTTTATACCCCCTGCCTGAGATGCATGTTTTGTTATGGACAATGTATTTACATTAGCAAGGTCATACTAACTTGTCAACCGTTTATATGTACTTAATAGCAAAAAGCGTTTTAATCTTTTGTTATAATTACGAGAATATAATAATTGTTCAGTGAAAGCATTTGCTCAGCTCAGAAAGTCTTGTTAACAAAAGTTATTAATTTTAAGAGCATTAACGCATTTCTCATATTGTTTGTTTTCGTGTGGCATGGTTGAGGTTCGACTTTGACACAGTTCTTGTATTATCAGCCCTATATAAGCATTTGAATATGTTGAATCATTAGAAATTCACTACTTTGCGGCAATTGGTGGCATAAACGCACAACCGTACCGTACAAGTGTAGAATTTTTTTATACCTTGCTAATTAATTATATCAACAGGAAAAGCAAGCGTATAAAATTGTCAATATTAAATGAATTATACATGGCATTACGTAAGACCAACGTTGTAAACGAGAGATTCACTTTCATTTCGAGTTTTTCAAAGGACAACGCCCAACGCATACGATCCTCAGAAACGACTCGACTCAAGTGAACTAATTGACTCCATTCTCATCAGAATTGACTTTCCAAATATGACTATACGTTGCGTATTTTGGTATATACCGCTGTTCTGCTTCACTTGGTATCGGTGCTTCCGGTGGGGAAGTTGCATAATGAGATGACATATTACCATTTCCTTTTCCCTCAGCCTGTTTATCAAATACTGCTGCACTCTGATATATTGGCAACGCTATACACACAGGTTGTCGGTACATGGGTAAAATGGGAAAGGGAATACGTTCATAACGAGATGACAAGTTGTAATATATTTAATTGAAATGATGATACTTATGTCAATGTTTTTACTCACGCAAGTTGGGATATTGTGAAAGCAAGGCAAGGCTTGGAGGCAAAGGAAAAGGCGAGGCTGATGAAGGAAGCGTCGCTTCCGGTTCACTCTCAGAGACAAGTGCATTAAGCGAAAGTAACTCGGCGAAGAAATCTGTGTACGGGATACTTCCAACCACAATCGGTAGTTTCTTTTTGAGATCAATACTACTTGGAATATCAAGTTTGAACTGGAATTGCATAAATATAAAGTGAAAACAACCTTACCATCAGAAGCACAAACTCAGAAAATACATGGGTTGTGTAGCTATGAATCACAGCCATGTAAAATATATGTACCTTTAATAAATAACTTAATTCAATGATCTTACAACCACCCAGATTGGTAGGTGGGACCGAGGGAATTTGAATTTTCTCATGCCATGTTTCACTTTGGTAGGGTTGTACCACAGGACCACGTATTTTCATCATTTCTTCACTTACACCCTTAGATCTTCCTTGGGCGCGGTAATTTAACTCCTTTGAAGAAACCATCAGTGGATATTTTTTGTAGGTATAATAGACATAAAATGCATCAGCAGTAATTATCCATAAAATTGAATATTTTATGAAGATAATGCACTTTGGTCTTTACGCTAAAAGGGTTTGGGTTGTGCCATCTATTTTTATGAACACGGAGGGGAGAACGGAGTGCACAAAAAGTTAAGAAAGCACACAAATTCATAAAGTTGGCTTACTCTGATAAAATACATCACAATGGCAGATACTGGACGAGAGCTGGAGTTTGTAGAGTGCACCGAAAACTTGATGAATTCACCAGGAACATAGGCAGTTCGTGGAAGTTCAACCCTCATGGAGATGGGACCCTCTTTCAAACAAAGACACAAGATCGATTTTTCTTTTACAACTTCTCGCGGCTCCAAGTAGACTCTCTGGTGATTCAGGTCAACCAGGGCATTCACAGTGAATAATATTTTGGTGTTATAGTCAAACTTCCATGATCTTTTTACGACTGCCTCGATACCATAACGGACATGGCCAAATGGGCCCTCAAAAGAGGATGGTAATTTTTCCGGCAGTTCAAAAGAGAACGGGTATTCATGCTCGCCGGCGGGTATAGTTATGTCTGAATTTTTGTCTGTGATTACAAAATGACAGTAAGTAAAAAGCAGCCAGTAAGTCAGAGGCTTTAAATCTTGAAAAGTACTTCCGATCTAATTCTATTCTAAAACTATTCTTTACCATCACCCAACAGTGGAATTTTTAAATGAAAATATGATTCCTTATCGTGGAAACCTTTGGATCCACTTTGACCTTGTGATTCTTGCCAATCAACTTCAGCCTCTCCGTGAAACTTTATCTTCAGTCCTACAGATTGAACAGAATGTGAACAAATATGACAAATAATAAAGGTTGTATGTGATGGACGACATGACAAGCCATCTCACGTCGCCCCAATACAATGCATCTCATATTTTCTCACAAGCTGTCCTTCTTACCTTGTGTACTTTTTTCCTGATCCAAACCAAGAATAACCT